>CATIWR010080295.1:0-75844 GCA_949677035.1 Omphalea diandra
TTTTTTTTTTTTTTTTTTTTTATATATTAGTGATATATATATATATATATATATATATATATATATATATATATATATATATATATATATATAAGCATTTAATAAACATAGTGTTTAAGACAATGAAGACATAACAAAGCATTTAATAAACATAGTGTTTAAGATAATGAAGACATATGGGAGTCATGAAAAATGTGGAGAGTTCAAGATGTAAAGTTTTGATAATTAACTAAGAATATAGGATTAACTTAGTTTAAGAAATTTCAAGAATTTTGCTAATAGATGAAGGATATAAACACCTTAGATATTTTTAAGGTTATTTTGATCTTTATATTAATTTTAAGAGTAATTTTATAATTTCATGTCTTCAATATAGATTTTTTTCGAAATAAGGACCACTTGATCAATTATTTGGCGAATTGACAGACCAATTATTGTTAGTCTGTAGAGGAGAGTGTCGGCCAAAAAAAAGAGAGAGAGAGAGAGGGATAGGGAGAGGATAGAAAATGAGAGATAGACGCGGGTATCCACAGCCTGTTAGAGTGAATAATCATTTTAAACGGAATTAAATGGATCAGATTAAAAAATGAAATTTAAGTTGAATCGAAAAAAATTAAATTAAATTAATTTAATTATAGTTTGATTTAATTTTAAAATTTTAATTTTAAAAATATTATAAATTTAAATAATAGTTTTATAATATATTTTAAATGCAAATAATAATTTTAATATAAAGAATTAATTTAAATATATTTGAACTATTTTAGTTTGATTTGATATAAATTTAAATTTTTTTGATTTAATTTTATTAGATTATATCCAATTTTTTTTTAAAAAAAATCAAATTAAACCCATTAATTTTTGTTTAAAAAAAATCAAATCATGCTGAATAGAACCTATATAAAAAATGAATCCATTTGATTTGATCAATTGGTTTAAACCAAAATTTGCTCATCCTTATTGCCTGCCTCTATTTTCATATTCTCCTCCTTCAGGTGAGCAGACAAGAACAAGAAACATCCTCAGTGGTGGCACGTAGCAGTGGTAGAAGGAGAAAATTAAAATTTTCAAAACAAAAATTTAAAAATTTATTTTGGCCATATATGATCTATAGTTTGGATAAATAAAATATGTTTAGAAATATCTCATTACAAACTTTCTGTGAACACCTAAATCGATTTCAGTCAATATCAGACAATAAAGATATCATTGGTTAAAACTATAGTTTATTTAATTTTGACTGTATACTTGGAACAAATAAAAAAGTTTCAAGTTGCGAGATAAATATCAAAAAAATTATTGAGATTGAGATGCATTTAATGATAAACTTAGATTTTTTCACCATTCAGTGATGATCAATAGTGGAGTTTCGACAAAAAATATATCCAGTAGTAACTAAAAACATATACAATAGACTCTTATTAACTTCTTGAAATTTTTGGGATGTAGATACAAAATTAATTCTATATAGATAAATTTGAAACTCAATACTATCTATGTTTAGTTTAATACCAGTATTTCGAGAAAAGATTCTGTTTTAGGAAATTTTAAGAAATATAAACAATGGGCAAAATACTATTTTGAAGCTAGAGACAAATAGATTTTAATTTAATTTTGGTTTGAAGAATATTTTAAGCCTGTCTATTTATTTTAGGTCACCCAAAAATATTTTTATGAAATATGTACTGAGAGGAAAAATAAGAAATTAAAAAGTAAAATTAAATGTTAATTACATGGTAAAGATGATTATATTTTTAATTAATATTATTAAAGAGAAAATGCTAATAATCTATATTATGGATAATTTAGAAAATTTAGCGTGTCGACTCTATTTTACATTGAGAAATATATAAATATTTTTATTATTATTATAGAGAGTATAGTTTAGATATAGGAGACTTTAGCAATTTTTCAATAAAAGTCTTAAGAATTTAATTTTTATAATGTATAAATAAAAAAAGGTCGATCAAGTGCTAATACGTATTTTTGTTTTATTGTATTATTATGTATAGATTCTTGAGGAATGCGGACAACAGGACTTAGAGGATTTGTCTATATATATATATGCATGCACGGTTAATCAGGAAAAAAAATTTTAGATACAAAATGACATAAAATTTATAAAATTGATAATAATAACCTTAAATTATAAAATTTAACTAAATAAATAATATTTCTTTATAAAACTGATTATTAGTTTTATCTTTGAAATTTTATCATTATTTAAAATAAGTAAAATATTGAATAAAAATGTTTGCATATTGAAATTAGTATTATTTTATTTTTTAAATTTGTAAAAAATTTAAATAATATAATTTATCTATACTTATTATATATAAAAGTATGTAACTAGAAAATTTTTTTGGATATAAATGTATAGAACCTTTTTAAATCAACAATAATTATATATAAAAGTTGTTAATTAGAAAAAATTTTAAATTGATAATCATAACCTTAAGTTATAAATTTTAATTAGATGAATAATATTATTTTATAAAACTAATTATTAGTTTAATATTTAAAATTTGTGATTATTTAATGTAATTGAAATATTTATACTATATATAAAAGTGGCTAACTAGAAAAAAAATTTTGAACATAAAATGATACAAAAATTTTTTAAATTGATAATAATAATAATATTAAATTATACTTTTACTTGAATAGATAATATTTATTTATAAAACTAATTATTAGTTTAATCATTGAAATTTATAATTATTTAAAATAACTAAAATAATGGATAAAGGTATTTCTACATTTAAGCTAGTATTATTTTATTTTTAAAATATTTTAAAAATTAAATTAAATATAATTTATCTATCTATACTATATATAAAAGTAGTTAACTAAGTAAAATTTTTTTGGATATAAAATGATATAAAAAAATTTTAAATTGACACTAATAATCTTAATTTATACTATATATAAAAAGTGAATAACAAAGAAAAAATTTTTTTGACATAAAAGGATATAAAAAATTTTTAAATTGATAATAATAACTTTAAATTGTAAATTTTAATTGGATAAATAATATTTATTTATAAAACTAATTATTAGTATAATAGTTGAAATTTGTGATTATTTAAAATAACCAAAATAGTGGATAAAGATGTTTTATCTATGTAAATTAGTGTTATTTTATTTTTTAATATGTAAAAATTAAGATGAAGATAATTTATTTGTTTATACCATATATACAAATGGTTAATTGGATAAAACTTTTTTGACATAAAAGTGTGTAGAATTTTTTTAAATTGAAAATAATAACTTTAAGTTATAAATTTTAATTGTGTGGATAATATTTTTTTTATAGATTTAATTATTATTTTAATTTTAAAATTTATAATATTTGAAATCTATACTATACTTTTTATAAAAGTGATTAATTAAAAAAAATTCTAGATATAAAAGGGTATAATTTTTTTAAAAATTTTGATTATAATAATTTTAAGTTATAAATTTTAATTGAATGCATTTTATAAAATTAATTATTATTTCAATCTTTGAAATTTATTATTATTTAAATAATTAAAAATATTATGTGTTATTTTAATCTTTAAAATTTATAATTATTTTATATATTTAAGTTAGTATTACTTTATTTTTAAAAATATTTATACTATATACAAAAGTGGTTAATTAAAAAAAAATATATGAAACTTTTTTAAATTAACAATTGTAATTTTAGGTTATAAATTTTAATTAGATGGATAATATTTTTGCATAAAATTAATTATTATTTTAATTTTAAAATGTATAATACTTGAAATCTATACTATATTATTTATAAAAATGGTTAATTATGAAAAATTTTTCTAGATATAAATGGTATAATTTTTTGAAATTGACAATAATAATTTTAAGTTATAAACTTTAATATAATTTTTTGAAATTGACAATAACAATTTTAAGTTATAAACTTTAATTGAATGGATAATTTTTTATAAAATTAATTATTATTTCAATCTTTAAAATTTATTATATTTGCAATAATTAAAATAATATATCTTATTTTAATCTTTAAAAATTATAATTATTTGAAATAACTGAAATAATGGATAATGATAATTATATATTTTAGTTAGTGTTACTTTTATTTTTCAAATATTTAAAATTAAAATAATATATAATTTTTTAAATTAACAATAGTAACCTTAATCTATTTTATATATAAAAAGTGAATAACTAGGAAAAATATTTTTTTGATATAAAAGGATATAAAATTTTTTTAAATTATAAATTTTAACTGGATAGATAATATTCTTCATAAAACTAATTATTAGTATAATATTTGAAATTTATGGTTATTTAAGAAACTAAAATAATGGATAAAGATGTTTATACATTTAAATTAATGTTATTTTATTTTTTAAAATATTTAAAAAATTAAGATAAATAAAATTTATCTATTTATATTATATATACAAGTGGTTAATTGAGAAAATTTTTTTTACATAAAAGTGTGTAGAATTTTATTAAATTGATAATAATAACATTAAATTATATATTTTAATTGAATGAATAATATTTTTTATATATTTAATTATTATTTTAATTTTTAAAATTTGTAGTATTTGTAAGCTATACTATACTTTTATGAAAGTGGTTAATTAAAAAAAACTTTCTAGATATAAAAAGTATAATTTTTTTAAAATTGACCATAATAATTTTAAGTTGAAAATTTTAATTGAGTGAATTTTGTTATAAAATTAATTATTATTTTAATCTTTAAAATTTATTATTATTTAAAATAATAAAATTATTATGTATTATTTTAATCTTTGAAATTTATAATTATTTGAAATAACTATAATAATAGATAAAGATATTTATATATTCAAGTTAGTATTACTGTATTTTTTAAAATATCTATATTGTATAAAAAATGGTTAACTAGAAAAAAATTATGTAAAACTTTTTAAATTGACAATAGTAATTTTAAGTTATAAATTTTAATTGAATAAATAATATTTTTATATAAAACTAATTATTATTTTATTTTTTAAAATTTGTAATACTTGAAATTTGTACTATATTATTTAAAAAGTGGTTAATTATAAAAAGCATTTCTAGAAATAAAGGGTATAAAAAATTTTTTCAATTGACAATAATAATTTTAAGTTATAAATTTTAATTGAATATATAATTTTTTATAAAATTAAATATATTTCAATCTTTTAAAATTATTATTATTTTAAATAATAAAAATAATATATATTATTTTAATGTTTGAAATTTATAATTATTTGAAATAACTGGAATAATAGATAATGATGATTATATCTTTTAAGTTAGTGTTGTTTTATTTTTTAAATATTTAAAATTTTAAAAATATAATTTAAATTTTGGTCTCTTAAGTGACTTATACATTTATATAGAAATATCATAAAAACTAAAATAACCACAAAGCAACATGCGGAATAACAAATATTTATACTAAGAATTTCTCTTTCTTGAGCTAGAAATGAATGATGCTTTTTCAATTAAAAAACAACTTATAGTACATTTTACCTTATCATGACCATCAATAAAACTTAAAATTAGATAATACCAAATGTAGAATTTTATTTACCATAAAATATTTTTTCACTAGATAGTCATATATATTATTATTTAAAGAGATTTGAATATTTATCACATAAATTATTATATAATCTCACAAAACAATGAAAGTATAAAAAAATTTATACTAAAAATATAATTTATAGAAAAGTGATTCTCTTGTAAAAGTAAAATTTGACTATATAGTTTCTTTTAAATATATTTATAAATAGAAACATTATCATAATATTATTTTGATATTTTAAGTATTGTAGTAATTATGTATATTAACGATGAGCGATGAAAATATTTTCTTTTTTCTTGATGTTATTTTATTTATTTTTTTATTAATTTTATATAACTCTTATTTAGTTTTTAAATTTATTTTTTCATAATTTTGTCTTAAATTTATTTTTATTCACTTATTAATAAAAAAATTTATTTATTAAAAAGTTTATTATATATATATATATATATATATATATATTATAGAAAATTTTAGTTATTTCTAACTTTATATAATTTATTATCTTTATTTACATGAATATCGAATTAAAAAATTAACTAATTTATGTGTCCAATAATTACTTTAATTACGTGTGTGTGTGTGTGTGTGTGTGTGTAATGGTTAAAAATATGCGTTTGTGCATTTTAGTCTTTGTTGTGTGGTGGATATAGAAAACAATATGGGAGCACTGAAAATTTTAATTATGGGATTAAATCAACCAAAACTGATTTGATAAATGTGATTACAATGATCTGAATAAAATAATTATGTGGATATCTGAGTTGGAGAAATTGCTTGTCGAACTGCAGAGATCGATGTATAGAATACAAAGTGATAAGATGGCATGTGTCTGTAGATTTTTAAAATTTGGGAATTGCTTGTCGCACCATATGGACAGGTGAATTATGAGTGTTGGGCCGGAGAAATGTTCTTAATGCCAAGTTTATCTTCTTGAGATTGTAGGATTATCATACAGCTAGTTACTATTTCTTTGCCTTAATTTACCTATCTATGATTTCTCGTGAAATAGTATGTGCATGAAATTGTTTTCCAATGGTTTTGTATGTTGTATAACATTACTCATTGAGTCAAATACTCACTCTTAATTTAATTATTCTTTCAGGAGCCAATTTGAGTCTATTTCATCACTAAATATTATTGGGCATTTCACTTGTTCCTTTCCATTTTTTTTTAAAAAAAATACAATTACCAACAGTAAAAAAGATTAAAAAATTACCATTTATATAGTCATTATTAATATTAAAATTTAATTATACTAATCAATCCTTTTAAGTGTATTTTGTTTGTTATGAGAAGAACTTGTATTATAAAAGTAAAATTATTTGAGTCCCCAAATTGGAATAGAATTGGGTCTCCATTTTCTTTCTTCTTTCTTTTTCACTTTTTTACACTAACACTACTAATAAATATTATTAATTTCAGTCTTATAGTTAATTTTAAGTCATTGTTTGTTACTTATAAAAAAAATATTTTTTCGAACTGAACTGATTTTTAGTTCGATTTAGTTCAATTATTTGAATTTTTTGAATCTTTTTTCTTAAAAAATTAAATTTATAAAAAATAGAGTATATATATATATGTTAAATTTATAAAAAATAGAATTTCTTTAAAATCGGCTATCGAATCGGACAAAAATTAATAATCAGTACCGTCTCCAATTACTGTTACAGTTCAGATCGATTCAGTTATTTTCGATTCTTTTTAATTTCAGTCATTTTTCAATTTGGTTAATCGATCTGATTTAGTATATCCAGGATTCGTGCTCACCCTAGTTAATTTTAGCAAGGATTTTTATTTTTATTGAGATTCTAATATGCTTTTTTTATTAAATAAAAATATATTAAAATAAATATTTTTATACTTAGATCATCCTTTAAATAAAGAATATTTTAATCTATTTAAATGTTTTATTTTATATATATATATATATATATACACACACACATCTCTTGAGCAATCAAATGAGGTAGTGAATTTCTAATTAATTTAAACATAAAAGAAAGGGAGAAAGATAAAGAGTTTGACCCAAAAATTTGTATAGAGGGTTAAATGGTGGAGCTACCTATTGCTGAATGAGGTCAATTACAAATTCAAAAACAACACCAAGTTTTAGTGAATTTATCATATTGACCCCACTGAAATTAGCTATTTGAGAAAATTACATGTAATTTTTAATATATTTGCCTACAATCCACTTATTGATTATTGTCACCTATTGACTCTTTGTCTTTATATTTTTAAACTAAAAATTGAGATTGCTCATTATTTATTGTTATTATTATTAATAAAATATTAGATCTACGTGCGACCATCCAACAATTTTGAAAATAAAAAAGATGTTCAATGATAAATTATGCTAAATTTCAGAAGTTTATAATAATTAATTTACTCAAAATAAATTATAATAACATGCAATCACTAACACACTATAAGCTTAATTTGAATAGTTGCCTTTAGGACCAAGTGATTTTTTGTCATATGGATTTTCTATAATGGGCTTCTTGTATCCCTAAAAATAAAAAAATAAAAAATAAAAAAAACCGCAACCACTATGGATTTTCTATAATGGGCTTTCGGATCTAACCCGAATCCTAATCAAGCAGAAAGAGGATTTATTAGCTCTGCTGACGCCGCATTAAGGAGGCGCTGGACAGCCACCGTGTCCTCATCCTACTATCCTGCCCCATTTACCTTCACCGTCGAGCAGAGCAGAGACACAACAACGACTAATAATGGACAAAAGCAATGAAGAAAGAGAGAAAGGGGCAGAATTCGATGCATCGGAGATAGAATACGTAAGCTACGGCGGCGAACACCATTTACCGTTAATCATGGGCCTGGTGGATCAAGAACTCAGCGAACCCTACTCCATCTTCACTTACCGTTACTTCGTCTATCTATGGCCGCAGCTCTCTTTCCTGGCATATTCTTATTTCCTTTTTCTTTTTTTGGTTATCTTTATTGTTTAATTTCCACGTTTAATATTGCAATTATGTTGTCGTTTGGTGTGGTTTTAGGCGTTCCATAAAGGTAAATGCGTTGGGACTGTGGTGTGTAAGATGGGGGAGCATAGGAATACAACGTTTAGGGGATACATTGCTATGTTGGTTGTCATCAAACCTTATCGAGGAAAAGGCATTGGTATGTTTTCTTCTTCTCTTTCTCTGTGTCATTCCCTAGGTTACTCTGGACATGGACATGGACATGGAAATACATTTATGATATGACATGACTATTCTTGTTAAAATTAGCACACGACATCGCGTGTCCGCTGTTGTGTTAGATAAGCGTTCGACATGATGTCATATGTTCTTTCAAATATTGAGTTTATGACTTTACGTTACACTATAATTTTTGATAAATCAAGGGGTTTTGTATCATTTCAGTTCAATTTTGTTTTTGGGTTACATAGGCGGGCATAGGGATTGAACTTGGATCTTTGTCCGAGCTGCAGGATGTACCTGCCACTAGATTAAGTGCGTGGGTGCTAAGCATTTGCTTTGAGTGTAGTATAGATTTTTGTAAGTGGATGTGTATTCGTATTGTAAATGTTCGATGGGATTTATTGTCTGTCTGAATTGAAGCACAACTTTTCCACCCTACCAATGCATTTTCATGGATAAGTTATTAATGTAGCTTGTTTGTGACATCAAGAATGTGTTTATCTGTCTATGTTTTATCTGTTCAATGATCATTATGGATATCTTGATTAATTTTAAGGTTGAAATTCTTCATATTGCAGCCACTGAACTTGTTACCAGATCTATTAAAGTGATGATGGAATCGGGATGTGAAGAGGTATGATGTCAAACTTTTGATTTCATGGTCTTGTCTTTCTGTTTAGATCAGTTGACTCCTTCATTGATCCACTACCTTGCATCCCTATGTTACAACTGCATTTAATGCTGTGTCAGTGGACTATTGTGTTATGTCTGGCTTTCATTCTATTTTTATTTTTCAAGCATGTCCCCTTTTTTCTCCTATTTGTTATTTCATACTTAATCTCTCCTCTTGTGTATAACCCAACACATGCTTGCTGTTGAATCTGGAGCTTGAAGTGGATCTCCAAGTGTGGTTGAATATAATTTTTGCTGAAAAGTTTGTTTTTTCTCTTCATCATGATGTTAAAAGCATAATTTTTTTTTTTTTTTTGTTTCTAATGGTATATTATCTTGTTCTATGGCAAGAAAAGGAAACATTATTGTGGTACAAAAACCAAGAGTTGTGCCACAAAAAAAGTTAGTTTTCTCTTCATCATGTTAAATCTTTTTTTTTTTTTCTAATGGTCTATTAACATCTTGTTCCATGGTAAAAAATGCAGAAATTAGAGTGGTATAAAACCAAGAGTTCTGCCACAATAAAATTCATGTTATCATCTATGGAAATGCCATCTTTCTTGTTTTGCATTGTCATAACAATGAACTTAATCATAAATGTCCTTTAGTTCAACAACCTAACGTTTTGGTGTGCCCTTGGAGCTAATATTTGTTGAAATTTACTTGTATGTCTTTGCGCCCTTTCAACAAATTGTGCAAAGAATATACTGTTAGGACTTTATATAGAGTGAGGGCCATATATTAAATAAAAAATGATATTGAGTTGGCCTCAAGCTAGCAGTGTCTTCCACATCTACAGCGAATTTAGGCTATATTTAGTATGTTGTAATGAAATGAAGTTTTTGTTCAACAGTTTTATTGAGTTATATTTTATTATATTTCATTGCAATTGGTTAAATCTACTAAACGTAGCATTAGGATATTCGTACAGCTTACAAGGAACTGTATGCTTTTACCATTTCTTCTGCGTTGCTATTGATGAATACTGCAGGTGTGTTGCGTACACACACAGAGATAAAGAGGATATGTTTCTTCTCTCTCTTTGCTTTTTGCTCTTGCTCATGGTGCTCCACAGAACTTCAATTATGAACTAATTAGATAGGCCTTATGGATTTTCATCTCCCCTCCCATAATTCTGGCCGATAAAATCGAATTGTTTGTGTTTATTTATTTCCTGAAGGTGACTTTAGAAGCAGAAGTCACAAACAAAGGAGCACTTGCTCTATATGGTCGGCTTGGGTTTATCAGAGCAAAGCGGCTGTTCCGTTACTATCTAAATGGAGTTGATGCATTTCGCTTGAAGCTACTATTTCCCCGACCAGAGTTACACCCCTCTTTGCCCATGGCAGCCAGCATAGAAGGCAGCAGTGATGGGCACAATGATCATTGTTCAGCAGTTGACTGTTCTTTGTAGTCTATATTTTTTGACATGGAAATTTTGGCTATTTCATAACTATATGAATGGAGTTACTTTTCCTGCAGCTACTATTCTCTCAACCAGAATTATGCTGCTCTCTGCCTATGAAAGCCACAGCATAGAAGTAATGGGCATAATGATGGTCCATCAGCAGAACATATCAACACTAGCCCCATGGTATTAGTTTCTTGTAATCTATATCTTTGGATGTAGAAATTTTGGTTTTGTTCGTCAGAAAGTTTGTCATACATGACACTGAAGTTATTCATTGTATGCTGCTTAATCATAAGCGATTATGTACTAGCAGTTAATTTGTGGGAGCTATCACACTCTCTGATTTGTTCAGTTGGTTGTGTTTATATCTTTGGGCCTTTAAAGGTCCTCCATTTCCCGTCTCCTTGTACCCCTGATCCCCCACACCAAAAAAAAAAAAAAAAAATTCTGTGGGGGCTATTATTTTATCTATTTAAAAATAAAATTTTGCATATATTTGTTTATTAAATAATAAAAAAATGGATATGTGATTGTCTACCCAGACTTTCAAAGGAAATAAAATTAACGTCACTAAATAATAAGTGAAGTTTGTTATATGATCATTGCATTAGGTTTCTAGAGTAAATAAAATAATGTTTACTGAACATTGATATGCAGGACTATAATCTTATATCCAAATTTATTGTTTATTTTATTTTAAGATTGAGCTTAAATTTTTTATTCATATTTGATTTATTAATTTTCAGTCTAGCTTGAACTTGTTCTTGGACATAACTAATTAATAAAAATTATATAATTTTAATACTAATTTTATTTTATAAATATATTTCTATCTAGTAATATATAGTAGTCTTAATTTTATAAGTTTAAACTCTTATTTTTTCATCTAATATATGCTTGTTATATAATTATTTTTATAAAAATTAAATAAAATATTATTTTCACAATATTTTTATAAAAAAAATAAATTTATTTTTAAATTGTTCATGAGTTTCGGGTTGAGCACCGAGGTGTTTGAGATTATTTGTGAAAATATATTGGATTTAAATTTATGTTTGAGTTTAATTTATTTAGTTAATAAGAAAGCTCAAATGAATTTTTTAACAAGCTGATTTGAATTAATAATGAGTAGTTTGAATTATCTTACATTTCTAAATTATTATAGTTTTTAAAAAATTATAATAATGAATAGTTAAAACTAATATCAAAATAATCATCTTACAATCTTAGTCATTTTTAAAAATTGTTATGATATAGTTTAAAGAAATAATCAACTTTTTAGTTCCTCTTAAAATACTTTTTCTTTCCATTATGTATTTTATTTTTATTTTTGTTAATTATTTTGTAGTTTTTCAATTGAGTACTATGATTAGTAGCGGAACTATAAATTATTTTCAAGGTAATTAACTTTTTTGAAACTACTAGTGATTAGTGGCGCCAGTGAAAATGATGAGATGGGAGGAGGAGGAGGAGCAGGGTGGGAAAGGGAGATGGGTAAAGGATAAATCTAATTTTTGGGAGGAGAGGAAACTTTCTAAGGTCTGAAATCTAATTTTAGGTAATTTCGATGATCAAAATTATTTTAAGAATATTTTTCCTATTTTTTATATATAATTATAAATTTTAATGATTCAGTAATAATTAGATATATTTTAATATGTTTAAGAATATTATTTAATGTATATATAAGTATTTTAAAGAGAAATGATTTTATATTAAAGAGATTATTATTTTAATTAAGGTTATGTTGTTTATTATGAATTAAGTCTAAGGAGTTATATTTAATGTATGTTTTATATTTAATAAATTAAATGAATGCATGATGATATTTAATATTTTTAAAATGAATATATATAAATAAAATATATTTAATGATTAAATGATTTAAAGATATGAAATTAATTATTTAAGTATGAATTTTATTGAGATTTAAGAAAATTATAAAAATTATTTTAAGTTAACATGAATATATGATTTAAATGATTTTAGTATTAATTACATTATGTGAATTATTATGTTAAGTAAATATTTAAGAAATTTATGAAATTAATTTAGTTAGTATGAGTATATGATTTAAATATTATATAAATAAATTATGTTAAACAAATATTTAAAGAATTTAATTAATTTATGTTAATGATATTGCATCATTTATGTTTATTTGAATTATTGATTAAGTTGATTTAATTAAAATTGTTATGTGAATTGATTTAAATTAAAATATTTAAGAGAAAAAAAGGTTATTTAAGTGAGAAGAATTTAAATTAACTTTGAGAAATTAAATTATTTATGAGATTTATTTTTTGTCATGAGAAGTAATTAGTCATGGATGATTTATTATTTGATTTAAGTAAAATTTAACATTAATTATTTAAGTGAGATATTATATTTATATTTAAAAGAATTAATTTAATTTACGTTAATTTGTGTATTTTATGGAAATTAATTTAATTATGATGGAGAAATTTAATTTTATATGGTATAAATTTTAATTATGAGAATTTTAATTATTATTATTATTATTATTATGGAAAAAAGAAAAAAAAGGAAACAAAGAAAAAATGAAATTAATATGGTTTTGGAAGAGGCTGTTGCAGTCGAATAAGTTGTTTTATAGAAGATTTAATTGTTTTTTATATCAAAATGGCTTCGTTTCACTTAAGTGAAATGATTTGTTTTGCTTATATATATATTTTTTTATCCTTTTCACTTAAACAAAACGATGTTGTTTCATTTAAGTGAAATGGTGCTGTTTTGATTACATTTTAGATTTTTTTTTAAAAAAAAAAACTTTCAAGGATAGGGGCATCTTTTTCATTCAATCCCCATTTTCTCTCTCCTCCATAATAGCAGGGGCTGAAGGCCTTTACTTTCTCTTCTATTGTCGGTTATAGGACTTCAGCCCATGTCAGCCCTCTTAGTTTTATCACTGGCTATGATATAACAATAGTATTGAATCTTGAGATTTTAATTTTAATTTTTATTTTGATTATTGCAAATAATAGTTAAAAGATATTAACATTTGTGTAAGTATTTCACAAATGATAAACCCTCAATTTTATTCAAATCTAGGTTTAAAATAAAGTTAGCATAAGATATACTCTTCAAGACTTGAAAAAGCTCAAAACAAATGGTGGATTAATTGTTAATATCAATATAACATGTAAACAAGGCACGTGAAAACTTGAATTTTAGAGCAATATATAGTAATTAGAAGACTTAGTTAGTCAACAATTATTGAAAGCACCTCAATGCCTATCAAAATCTTCAATGACTTTTGAATAAAAAAATGGCCCATTGAAAAAATCCTCTCAAAAGTATGCTAACTAATCTATTTGCACTTCACTTTAATAACCATAAAATAATTCAATGATTGTGGAATGAATCAAAAGGCTATGTGTTGAAATCAATGGCCATTAAGTTAGAGATGAACTTATAAAATTCAACGATTGTGAAATTCTCCAACAATAATTAAAGGCTCAACGAATGTAGAAAATAAACAATGACTCGTTGAAAAAACATAGTAGATAAAAGATGTGGAATTTGTGTACATTTGCTTAAAGCTCAATGACTATAGATAATTTCAGTGCTTGCGAAAACCAAAAAATAACTGTTGGAGGAAAACAACGACCTTTGATTAGAAATGTTATTGATAGGTTGTTTATCAAGCGAATGCCTTTGAAAAGTACATGTAATGACCGCAAACAGTTCAACGATCGTTAAAAAAGCGACTATAAAATCATCCAACGCCCACATGAAAGATCGTTAGAAGTCCAATGACCATTGTCATAATTTCAAAGACCATTAAAGGGGTATACTAGCTAAACTAAAAGGTTTTTGTCAAATCAATTACAATGTGTGTACTAGTTAGTTCTCTTGATGCATACCTATATAGTCCATTTGACTTTAAAGTAAAGTTTCTAGCAATTATGAATAGTGAAAAGTATTGAGAATAAAACTTTTGAGCAAAAAGGTTAAAGTTAAAAAATATAAGCAAGATTAATTTAAAGTTAATTACTTTTTTGCTCAACCTATCATTGCTATATTTGTAAACCTTAAGCTTCAAAATAAAGTGTGTTGCATATTTTGTATTAGAATAATTTGAGTGATTCTTGAGAGTGACCTTTTCTTTTAGCATTACTTGTGAAGTTTGTGTGTGGAGGGCCATTTTGAGTTGGTTAGTTATCTCTTAATGATTTTATGAAAGACTTTAGATAATGATATGAATATATTTTGTAAAAATCTTAAGATAGTATTCTATCTTATTTAGGTTTAAGTAAAAGTCATAAATTCACATGTAAATATGCACCTATAAACTACTTTCATTCCTTTCGAAAAATAGATGGTATGGTAAGGTAAGGTTTTTTAAAGTATAGTAAAGTAAATTTAGTAAGGTAAGATTAATATTTTAACCTTGTCTTGTTGAGAAGAAGGAAAAGAATGAGTTATAATCAACTTTATTTGGTTAGAAAGTAAGGTTTAATGAAGGTTTCATACTAAAACTACTAAAATACTCTCTAAACGTGAAAGTTTTAAGAAAATGATTAAATATAAATTGTAGAAATAAAATAAAGATAGAATAGTCAAAATAGTTAAAAATAAATAAAATGAAGAAATCAGTTCCCTTCGACCCACCAAATTGATGGGTTGAGAAAATGGTAGTTTTGTAAGGTTTTTAAACTTTTTAAAAATTTTATCCAACCATGGGAATAAGATTCTTAAACAAATGTGAGAGTTTTTTAACTTTAAAAAAATTTTGTTAACCCTTCAAAAATTCTAATCAAAATAAGAGGTTAGTGAAACTCTCTAGTTGAAATACTATAAAAGAGTACATAGAAAAAGGTTGTTGTTCTATCTTTATAAATTGTTTGTTTTTGTCCTTTCATCTTTCATCTATTTGTGAATCTTTATCTTTAGTTTAATTTTGTAAAACTTATTATAGTGCTATTGACTGACAATCTTTTAATTTAAAATAAATAATTAAGATTAGTATATAAATATTTAGTTATTAAAATTTAAATTCACTTTATTTAAAGAAATTTAAATAATTCAATTAAAATGAAAATTAAGATTATTTTAATATGATAAATCATTTTAATTCAAATTTAAAAGAATTTAAATCCATATTAATGCGATACAACTAGACTAATAACAACCTATTTGGATGTGAGGTTAAGAAGAGTAATTAAAGGAAAGGTAAGGGAAGGTAAGGAAAATGATGGAAAAGTGTATATATTAACTTTACCCTTGTTTGGGAGAGAAGCAAGAGAAAATAAAGGTAATATATATCCCCTTATTTGGGAGCAAAGACAAGTAAAGGAAAGTTAAACACTAAAAGTACTTAAATAACCTTATAACTTATATATATATATATATATATATGTCGGTTTATTGGATACATGCTATGTTCCATCGATTAAGCTGAGTGATTACTTGTCTTGGTTCACCTTTTCTGATGTACCTTTTAGTGGACTTTTTGGGGATTTGCGGTTTAGGCTTCCTAGTTTATGCAAAAGTGGAGTCAGCATTAAGTAGAACGAGGTTTAGTGGAGATGGTTTGTATTCGTTACGAGTACGACATGTTGATTTTGTTCTCAAGTATTGAGAAAAGTCTCGAACAACATCTGATAAGGAGTTTGATCGTGTTGTTGCTTTTACAATAACATTTTCCACAATTGTCTTCACAGCTTTAAGTAATTTCTAGATGTAATGTTTTATTTTGAACTTTTGATATATTCACTTTTCGTTTTCACCCATTCCTCATTGCTTTGTGAGAGTTCATCAACATCAACTGGTCTTGAAGCTAAGGGCCTTGAGAATTACCCATTCTCTACAATGTAAAATATAATTTGTGATGAGTATATGCCACTAATTCTTAGGAATGTGATGGATATAAAAATACCGTGAGCCATATTTCGCAATCCGTTGCAGGTATCTCTTTTTGTTGTCTTTTTCTATAAAATGCCAAAAGTCTGAGCAATTGCAGCGCTAACCTACCGTGAAATGTACGTGTTGTATTTAGTGATTACACAAAAAAACAAAAAAAAAAAGTCATATTAGCTATATATCATAATGTCAAACATAAATCACCTTTGCTTGCACGGGTGTAGAATGAGCTTCCTCCAACAATTTGTATTGTTAGCGAATGCATATGCAAATAAATTTTGATTATCATAAAGTTAGTGTTTAACACGACACTTTCTTATGTATAAAATGACCAATCCAATTATCAAAAAATTATATATCTGCAAGAAATGCTTGTATGAAAAAGTTTCAAGCTTTTGCAGTAAGGGCCCCTTTCTCTATTTGGCTCCAATATTCGTTTTATATCTCTTATCATAGATTTGAAAAACACCTGTTGACTAATATAGATTAAAATTAGTTGCGGGGAATAGTCATTAGGTATAGTAGGGAATATATATAACGAATTTCAAAAGTTAAATAATTTCATTAACGAGGTGGTTTGCATTTGATGAAGAAATGGATTTTGGCATTCGACGTTCAATTGGCACTTTGTTTCAAAAACAGCATGGTATGATAATTTTTTTGTTTTTGGAGGGAAGAAGCATCTTATAGTTGGGGGTAATGGAACTCTCATTAAATGCGAGTGACATAAAGGGGCCTAGAATCCCTAAGAAGTAGGATGTGAATGACTCATAATGGACTTATGAATTTACGTGTTGGGCTTCACATATGGGCTTATGTTATTACACAAGGGCCTCTTAGTTTAGATGTACATTACAGTTATACAATACCTATCATAGATTGTGATTGACATAATATCAATTAATAGATTTACACGAAACCCAAAAAAATGTAGCTAGTTTGGACTCATAATGGACTTTTGAATTTACGTGTTGGGCTTCACATATGGGCTTATGTTATTACACAAGGGCCTCTTAGTTTAGATGTACATTACAATTATACAATTCATATCATAGATTGTGATTGACATAATATCAATTAATAGATTTACACGAAACCCAAAAGAGATGACACAACTTGTCCTGCAGGAAAACAGGTTGCACACTTTCTAAAATGAATTGACTATGCGTCATTGCAAAATTATTCATAAACCCTCGTGTTTGGACGCTTTTTCTTCCCCTAATTTTCATTGCCGCGAGTTGAATTGCGGAACTAAGGTGAGCAAAAATTGGAGCAGGCCAAAAAAAAATTGAACGAACCATCTTAATTTAGTTCGATTCAGTTTAAAAAAATTTTGGTTCCTTATTTTTGATTTGATTTTTTATAAAAAAATTAAATAAATTAAATAAATTGAAATTATTAACAAATCAAATCAATTTGACTTGAACTAGATTTGAAATATATGTAATTTAATTAAATCAAATTGAATAAAAAATTTATAAGTTCGATTCGATTTATATATTTGTAAAATTCAGTTTAAAATGTTAGGTTTGATCAATTTTTTTTCAAAAATTTTAATTCGATTTGATTTGTTGAATGTAAAACTTAAATTGATTAATTTTAATGGAAAATTGAACTGAATGAACAGAACCAAACAGTTTGCTCACCCTTAAAATATATGTTTATTAGAATTGAAAAAAGTATCCAAAGACGAGGGCTTATGGATAATTTCACGACGATGTACAGTTCAATTCATCTTGAGAAATGTGCAACTTAGTTTCTTGTAGGACAAGCTGCACCATCTCTCTTAGATTTCATGCAAATCTACCGATTGACCATGTGTCAATCACAATCTATGATGAAAGATTCTAATAATCGTGTAATGCACGATTAAATAAGAAGGCTTTTGTGTAATAACATGAGATCATATGGGAAGCTCATCACATAAATTCGTTAAACCATTATGAGTTTTTGGAGTCATCTTTTTTTCTTGAGAGTCTTATTCCTTTCTCTATCACTTACATTTAATGCGAGTGACATCTTGCTGCCCTCCGAAAAGAAAAAGATTATCATACCTTACTGTTTCTGAAATACTGCGTCAGTTGAATGCCAAATGCCAAAGACCAATTCTTCATCAAACGCAACCCCGCCTTGTTATTGAAATTATTCAACTTCTGCAATTCGTTATGTATTCTCTGTTATATCCAGTGGCTATTCCTACAACTAGCTCAAATCTATGTTATTTGACGAGTGTTTTCAGATCTATGATAAGGGATACAAAATAAATATCAGAGCCAAATAGAAGAAATGGGTCCTCATTGCGAAAAGCGTGGAACTTTTTCTTGTAAGCATTTCTTGCAAATATATAATTTTTTGATGATTAGGTTGGTCACTTTATACATAAGAAAGTGTAGTGTCAAACACTAACCTTATAATAATTGGAATTTATTTGCATATGCGGTCGCAAGCAATACAAACAGTGGGTGCACACTCGTTCTGCACTCGTGCAAGTGAAGGTGATTTATATTTGACATTATGATATAACAACTAATATGACTTTAATTGTTTGTTTTTTCTTTTTGATAACTGAATACATGTACATTCCGCGATAGGTTAGAGATACAATTGCTCAGGCTCGGCAATCTACGGGAAAAGCCAATAAAAGGAGATACGCGCAATGAATCTTGGTATTTGGCTTACGTTATTGTTATATCAATTACATTCTAAAACATTAGTAATATATATTCATCACAAACTATATTGTACATTATAGAGAATGAGTGATTTTCAATGAACTTGTCCTTTAGAAGTAGTTGATCTTGATGATCTCTCACAGACCAAAAAGTCCGAAATGCACCATTATATCTAGGAATTCCTTAAAGTTGTGGAGTCAATGATCGAAAATGCTATTGTAAAAGTGACAACATGATCAAACTCTCAACCAAATGTTGTTCAAGACTTTTCCGAGTTCTTATGAATAGAATCAACATGTTTGTCCTTGCAATGGATACAACCCACCTCTACTAACCCTTATAATTCCACTCAATGCTGACTCTACTTCCACAAACACTGGCAAGCCTGAACCGCGTACTCCAAAGAATCTACCATAATGTGTATCATATCCAAAAGAAAAAGTAAGCCAGGATAAGTAATTGCTCAGCTTGATTTACAGGACATAATATGTATAGCTATGTAACAAACCAACATATATACACTAGGAAACATCTCAAAATTCACCTTTGTACAAGGTTAAATGCAAAACGTGGACAGTGGAATGCCAGTTCAGGTATAGCTCATTATATATATATCACGCACACAACTATGTCTACTCTGTTATGTTGTGTCATGCTCATAATCATATGGGGCCAAACATAGGTCACAAAAAAAAGGCCGCTCATTGAGATGTATGTGAACAATGTCAGAGTATCAAATAAAGAAGTACCCCAATTCAAGGAGCTTGTGAGAATATCAAAAAATACTCTCCAACCGATAATTAGCAGTGTATACGAACAGTACTGTTGGATTACACTTGTAACGTGCCCTAACCAATGGCTTAGCAAACGCTTCCACATGTGGCCTTTCATATTAAGAAATCCAATGGTAGATGTGAACAATCAATTGCTAATGACGTATGCATTTGACAACAACCTTATGCCAAAGTAAGTTTGTGCAAATCACATTTCTCATGGAATTATAATGTTATGTATTGTTACTAACCATGGCACCACTAAAATAGATATTGGTCAAGTGTGATAAGATGAACTTGATTAGGGTAGGCACATGGGGGTTGACTCCATGTTACGTGTGGGTGAAACATGTTTTTTGTTGAATATGATGTTGATAAATACTTATTCCACCAACCTCAATAAGTGTTGAACATGACAACTCAAATATTCTACTATGATATCAAATCGACATTAGGGTTGGGGAACTATTTCTTTCCACAGCTGGAAATTGTAGTACATTTATCTCATTCGAATGTATTTACTCATACCATTATATTCCAAATACAATGTGGATGGACATTGCTTCATGGGTTTAAGTGCATAGATGAAAAATTTTTGTCTATTTAATATGTTGGTTATCAATGACTGGTGTTTTCGATTGTGGATATAAGTATGTTTCATGGACTTTAACTTTAAAGTTCATATAACACAAACATGCATGAAGATTTGTGCCTTTGCATTTTGAGACACATACATGCAATTCATCATCACACAAAACATTAAATAGAGCAACGAAAATAATGATTATGATTCAGACATATCAATTTTTACAAAAGAGTCATGTTTGCAATAATAATGCATTATTTAGTAATGTCGCAGTTAATGTTTCATTAACTAGATGTCAATATTGTTTTAACTAATATAATCTCACTTTATACATGTATCAGGATAGGAATGCTATGAGCGTTAAACATTTCTCGAGAACAGGCGCGTTTGGAGAGTGAATGATTAGTTCATAGTCGGCAAGGATGTGCATCTGTGGAGGGTATGCATGATGACCCTACCATTTAATTTGAATCCATCATGATATTATGAATGGCTTTAATTTATATTACAAATATATATCCCTATATATTCCCATGAAATAAAATATTTCACGCCGACTGTAGTTGACGCCATCAACAATCTTCGTTTATGATTATGCAAAGCTTATACATGTAACCGCAGGAGATGAGATGAGAAAATTTAAAACACTTGTACGTACAAAAAAAAAACTTATTAGTCATTCTATCATTGCATTAACTATATGTTGATTATATATATATAGTTTAGTATATTTACAGTACTTTCACATATTGATGTTATCCAATGTACTTAAATTTATGTTCCAATTAAAATCTATATTTGCAGTGCGATTGTGGTGTCTTCACGATAAATTACATGTGGGCCTGCTGGATTCAATAATGCCATGAACGGACTTATTATCCACTTTGTTTGAGAATGTGAGTGATAACTATACTCAAATTAAATCGAATTGGCTTTAAGGTGTATATACTAGACATTATCAAACTGATCATAAATAAATCCGGTAATAGTATGATAACAATGATGCCCGCTTGGAAAATGTATCTTGCCTGATGTTTCATATTGTAAATGAGATGATATCTGACCATATGAAAACAATTGGGTTGGTTGGCAACATTCCTGTGAAGCATCATGCATTGAGGAGGATAACAAGATCATCAATTGAATTATGGGATTGAATTTGGGAAATGCTCCAATAGTTACTAATCCAACTTTGGTACAACGCTCTTTGTTCAGTTTATCCCTTTTACTAGACGGATCGACTGTGCCAATGAACCATGATTGCCTTCGGCCCCAAAACCATATATCTCTCCTGGTTGCCTCGATTTGCTTTGAGGTAAATCAAAGGAAAGCCTATGATTTTACAGGTTTCATATATCAAATTGAGTGGGACTTTGTTATCTGGAAGTTCTTAAAAGATATATTACTCTTCAATGCAAGTACATTACTGTTCAATTTTATTCACAATGTACCTGCAGTTAAACATCGATGTGCCCTCAATTCAACAAAAATGTACTAAGAAACCATAAATTGCTAATGAATAGGCACATTAATATTCTACATGACGTTGATAATAAAAGACAATAAAAATAGATGAATGTTACCTTTATTAAGAGAAGAGCTGAGATTTTGAACTTCAAGAACTGAGATCATCTGTAAATCACTATTTTTCATATTCTCATACATTAATAGTTGTATCAGTATAAAAATACTTTTTCATGAATACAAACCCGAAAAATTCAATGTTTTCCAACAGAAAAGAAAAACTGAACAACAAAATTAGAGAACAAAGAGTTATATTAGTATATGTTTTGGAAATAATGATCATAAACACAAAATGCTAGGCTTTCCACTAAAAAGAAATCTCGAACAAAAATTTTGTGATTTTGAATATGACAAAAATCTTTTAGAGCAAAAACATTGGACATGTGAGACTAAAAGTAATTTCACAAAATGAAAAAAATAGACACGCATTGAAATTAGGGTCCCAATACAAGATGAACATGAATCCATGATATAATGTATAGGTTTTAAGGTCCCTTGATGTGCTAAATAAGAAAACAAAAGGCCTAAACAAAATATATTAACATGTTAAATATAAAAAGGATTTCAGAGTTTTAATAATATTAATAGTTTTTTAAATTTGATTTTGACTGATACAGGAAATTAAAATCACACAATTATATTAAGATAATTTTAGTACCACTTAAATAAATAAGTAAATAAATAAATATATATAAATAAATATATATATAAATATATATATATATATATATATATATATATTTATTTATTTATTTATTTATATATGCAATACCAAAAAACTAAAAACATATAAATTGTACAAATTAAAAAAATCACAAAAAAAAAATATATCTTCCTAAGTTATAATATTTTAAGGGGTGGGACTGGACGACTTAGACTTCACAACTTTTGCATTATGTAAAAAACAACGATTGACTGGATAAAGCACTCAATCAGTGGTGGAATTAGAAAATATTTCAATCACAATTATTCTAACTATATTTTATAAATACATAAACTTAAATTTGTCAAATTACCTTATAAATAAATAAAAAGACCAAAATACTACTATTATTTTTAAAAATTCAATTTACGATTATAATGTAATAAATATTTCTCATATTAGCTCAAAACATCAAGGTATTATAATTAATATAATTTAATATTTGTCAGACTTTTATTAGCTGAAAATAATAAATAATTTACTTTAAGAAACTATAATTAATATAAATATTCTTTTAATTAGGGTGGGACTATAATCTTTAACAAGTGAACATGGTGCTAAAAGTAAGGTTGTATATTAAGCGAATGTCATGAGATTTAGATCTGTATTACGTTATCTTCCATGCTAAATAGAGATGGGATTATGATATAGTCGAGCAGCCATAACAAAGTTTGGTATAGTTTTTTCCACGATGGCGACAAAAACAATGTTCAAAAGGTATGTAGCTATTGAAAAAAAATATATATATATTACTAGATAAGATACCAAGAAAAGTCTAGTTATTAAGCACTTGACTTAGAGTGATAAGTCTTTTATGAAACTAGAGATATATGATGAAGTAAGGAAAGCAAAATATGTTGAAAATTATAATAGAACTTCAACATATAGAAGATGAATTCTTAAGGTAAAATAAGTTGAGAGAGTATAATTGAAAGGTATATAAGAGAGTTTAGGGCAAACATTAGTTGATATGTATTGTTTTTCAACCTATTAATGGTAAGATTGATTTAAGAGTGAAGTTAAAGTTATGAGTAATATTTTTAAAATTGGACTGGAGATTGAATCATTGAGTTGACTAATTTCTAGTTCGACCGATCTGATTCAATAAAGTAGCTTTTTTTATTTTTTTAAAAAATATTAATAGCACTTAAAAACCATTCCAAAAAATAAAAGTATACATAATATGACAAAGTGATAAAAATATATTTTTAAAATTTAAATAAAATAATGTAGTTTTTTAAAATTTTCACCGGATGATGTAATTTTACGTGGAACTGGTTTAATTCGGTTTTCAATGTTGGGCAATTTTTTTTTATTTTTTAGGTAATGAAGATATGTGGGAATTATGAAAAATATACAGAGTTCAAGATGTGCGATTTTGATAATTAACGAAGAAATATATGATTGACTTAGTTTAAGAAATTTCAACATTGATATTTATATTCATTTTAAGAATAATTTTATAATTTTGTATCTTCAATGGATTTTTTTAGAAATAAGGATCACTCGGTCAATTGTTTGGCTGAGTGACAGACGAATTATTGTTAGTTTATAGAGGGTTGTCAGAAAATTAAGAAAAAAATAAAAGAAAATAGAGGAGAAAGGAGGAGAAGAAAATGAAAGAGAGATTGGATATCACATGTCAACCACTACCTACTAAGGTGTGAAATTGATTTAAATTGAACCAAATTAAATGAATTTAAATAAATTTAAATTGTCTCAAATTAAATTAATTTAATTTAGTTTAGTTATGGTTTGATTTAATTTAAATCAAATTTTTAATTTTAATTTTAAAATATTTTAAATTTAAATAATAGTTGTATAGCATATTTTTAATTCAAATAACAATTTTAATAGATTTTAATATAAATAATAAAATTAAATACATTTGAACTATTTTAGTTTGATTTATTACAGCTTAAAACTATTTTGATTTGATTTAAAGTTAATTCAATTTGGTTTGGTTTAATTATGCAACAATTTTTTACAAATAAAAATTAACTCAAACTTATTGAAATTTTTTCAAAAAATCGAATCAAACAGAGCTAAACTTATATAAAAATAGAACTAAAAACAAATCTATTTGATTTGATCATTTGGTTTAAACTAAAATTTGCTCATCCCTACTGCTTGCCTCTATTTTCATGTTCTCCTTCAAATGAGCAGACAAGCATTCGAAGCATCCTCAGTGGTGGCATATAATAATGGTAGAAGAAGAAAAATAAAATTTTTGAAGATAAAAAATTAAAAATGTATTACAGCCATATATGATCTCTATTTTGATAAACAAAATATCTTTAGAACTAGATAGAAGCTTTTTATGAACACCTAAATCGATTTTAGTTAATCTCAGAAGATAGAGATATCACTAGTCAAAATTATAGTTTATTTAATTTTGACTATATATGTCGAACAAGTGAAGAAGTTTCAAGTCACGAGATAAATATTTTAGGGAAAAAAAAAATCTTTGAGATTGAGATGCATTTAGTAGTAAACCTAGAATTTTCACCATTCAATTATGGTCAATATCGATCAATATTGGAGTTTTGACCAAAAATGTCCAATAGACTCTTGTTAACTTCTTGAAATTTTTGAGATCTAGATACAGAGTTAATTCTATATAAATACATTTGAAACTCAATCCTATCTATGCTTAGTTTAGTACCAGTGTTTCATGACCAGGATTTTATTTTAGAAAATTTTAAAAAATATAAATAATAGGTAAAATACTATTTTCAAGCTATAGAGAAACAGATTTAGTTAATTTTGGTTTGAAGAATATTTTAAGCCTTTATAGTTATTTTAAGTGACTTGGAAGCATTTTTACAAAATATGTATCGGGAGGAAAAATAAGAAATTAATAAGTAAAATTAAATATTAAGGATGGTAGAGATGACTATATTTTCAAATAATATCATTGAAGAGAAAATGCTATTATGGACAATTTAGTAATTTAGTTTGTTAACTCTATTTTATGTTGAGTAATATATAAATATTATTATTTTTTTATTATAGCGAGTCTAGTTTAGATATAGGAGACTGTCGATTTTTCAATAAAAATCTTAAAAAGTTATTTTCTAAGATCTATAAATAGGAAAAAAGTTAATTGATTATCAAATAAAAGAAGCATTATTTCAATTGAAAATTTTAACATTATATTCATATTGTTAATTTCTTGTATTATAAAATAGATATTCAATTATCAAATTACTAAATTATTAATAAGGAGAAATATAAATTAAATATCTAGTAATTTTGTTATTTTTTATTCCATCCAAATTCAATCAAATTGGAATTTAAAAAATTTTAAATAGGCTCAAAATTAAAAATTCAATCAAATTGGAATTTTAAAAATTTTAAATAGGCTCAAAGTTAAATATTCTCATAATATTATCCTAATAAGACATTCAATATTAATGAATTGATTGTCCAAATTTTTCGGATAGTACTTTATAATAGAATTTAAAATTTGCATAATATATAATATCATTGCATCAAATAAAAGAGAATAATACAATTTTGATAAAAATAAACCTATTTAAATTATAAATAATTATCTTTATTTAAAAAATTAATTCAATAACATATTATTCTTTAATGCAATGAATGTAATTAACATATAATGAAAATAAATCTTTTTTTAAATAATAAATAAATTTTTTTTGAATGTATAGGTATCAAGATATTATGAATTTCCAAAACATGTTTGATCACTAGTGTTTCAATTTTGAAGATGACATAAAAAGAATTATATATGAAATGTATTTAATAATAAGACTAAGTTTTTTTAGATATGTTTTACAAAAAAATAAAAATAAAAATAAAAATATAAAATATTTATAATAATATATAAAAAATTTTGTTAATATTATCAAAACAAGATGAATGATTTTAGATAGAGTATAAAGTGTTTGGTAAGTATTATTTATGTGGAAATATATTTAAGATAATTTTATAATTAATTTATAAGTAATAATTTTATATATGTTTATATATATTTGGATCGATTGAATTTTTCAATAAATTTAAATATTAATATTTTAATTCAATTCAATTATTTAAAAAGTTGTATTTTATTTTGACTTAACAAAATTGATTTTTTTTTGTTTAACTAAATTGACTTAACTAATTCATTAGTATATTTCAAAAAAAAAACTAATTTAATAGTTTATTATTCTCTAATGCATCGAATATAATCAACACATAATGAAAATAATTCTTTTTTAAATAATAAATAAAATTTTTTTGAACATATAAATATCTCTTTAAAAAAATGGAATATACTTGATTTCTGAAATATACTTGAAATCTCTTAAAAAAAAAATTAAACTCAGCGTTAATGTTGCCATGAAACTGCTGTTGAAATAGGGTCAAATCAGTTAAAAATAAAAGTATAAGCGCTTAAAATTGACAAATAAAAATTTGTGAATTCAATATTAAAAATGACGATAATACAGAGGCTTTGGAATGCATTTAGCCGTCAAAATGGAGAAATGCTCATTGAGGTGTAACCCTATCTTTATATATTACGAGATTGTTTTTGGATTAAAAGATTGTTTTTGGATTAAGAGACTCGTAATATAAGTTCAGCCCACAGCTTCTTGAGATTGGAGAATTGCCATAATGCTGGAATTGTGGGCTTACTGGCAGTTTCTCTGCCTTATTTACCCATCTCTGATTTCTTGTAAGGTAGTATATTTCTCCAATAGATTTATGTATTGTATAATATTACTCATTGAGTTAAATACTCACTGTTATTTTAATTATTCTGTCAGGTGGCAAAATGAGTCGTATTCATCATTAAATGTTGGGCATTTTAAAAATTTAATTGTATTAATCACTCCTTTGAAGTCTATTTTGTTTGTTATTAGGAGAAGTTGTATTATTAAAGTAAAATTATTTGACTCCAAATAGGAATAAAATTAGGTCTCTATTTTTGTTTTTTTTACCTTAACACTATTTATTATAATTAATGATTCAAATATGAACAAGATTATTGAGTTTAAAAAAAAATCAAGGTTTGTTTGCCTATAATAGTTTGCATATTAGTATATTTGCAATTAAAGAAAATATTTGATTTTTTGCCTGTTTTGGTGAAGAAAATATAGGGAAAAATAAAAAATGAAAAATATAATCCCTTTTCAAAAAGTTAATCCAGTTTTGAAATATAATTTTTTTTATTATTATTATTATCATCATCATGCAGTTTCAGTAATTATAATCCACTTTTTTTTATTACTGTCCCTTATGAACTCTTTGGCTTTAAATATTTTTAAGCTAAAAATTAAAATTAAAATTGAAATTGAAATTGAAATTATTTATTATTTATTACTATTATTATTATTATTATAAAAATTATATCCTGCGTGCGAAGCGTGTGACAGT
This sequence comes from Omphalea diandra, assembly GCA_949677035.1. Classification (NCBI taxonomy): domain Eukaryota; kingdom Viridiplantae; phylum Streptophyta; class Magnoliopsida; order Malpighiales; family Euphorbiaceae; genus Omphalea; species Omphalea diandra. Next base: position 28,349 of record CATIWR010080295.1, read on the forward strand.
CAAACAGTTTTGGAAATAAAGATTTTGATTGATGAATTATGTCAAATTTCAGGGTTCATAGTAGTTAATTAACTCAAAACAAACTATATTATGACGCAATTGCTATACTCAGCCCACTTATTGTCGGACCTTTTCTTGAGTGAAGATTTTTCCATAATGAGCTTTCGGAATCTGAGTCCAAATCAAGCATAAAGAGAATTAATTAGCTTTACTAACACCACATTAAACCCTTTGTTTGGATTGGGGTTTTCAATGAGACTGCCCCTCATACCATGTTTGGAAAACTAATTTTTATTGTAGGGTAAGGTTTTTGGAGGGTTTAAAGACCCTCCAAAACCTCTGTTTTCTTAACCCACCAATTTAGTGGGTTAAGGAGGTAAAGTTTTGTATTTTATTTAATTTTAACTATTTTATCCTTATTTTATTTTTATAATTCACATTTAATCTTCTTCTTAAAACCTAAATGACTACAGTCTCGATCTTTTTCTCCATTGTAGCTATAACTTTTTTTTTTTTTTCAGATTATGTAGAAGCTAAATTTTCTTTTCAAGGTACAATATTATTATTACTTAGCTGAAAATCGTACTCTTCCATTATTGTTATATATTGCTTTCTTATTTGCTTCATATGAACTTGATTACTCTTCTGTCATTATTATTTTATTCCTTTATGAAATCAAGTAGATGTGAACTGTTGTGCCTTGAGAGTGGTAATTGAAGTTATTTGGAGTGAATAATTACATTTTAAGGCCATTAAATTAGGGAACAAATAATAGGTTTCCGTGGCTGAGAAGCCATACCATTACAAGCTACAATAATCGACAATATGGACATATAAAACTGGTACCTTGTCCAATTCTCTGAGTATAAATTTTGTTATAGGCTTATTTAGATATAATTTTATAAGTATGACTCCCATATGATTGGATGTGGATTCAATCTATGCAAACAACAAAGTTGTATTATTAAAAAAAAAAACATACTTTTCATTTTCTTTGTTAATAAAAAAATCTTCGGGAATGAACAAAGGACCTACTACATATATGAGTGACACCTCTCTTTGATAACATTGTTATATAGTCATGTTTGCTTCATGGTTATTTTAGTAACTTTAATATAAAATTTTCATTAAATCTTACTTTCTAGCCAAATAAAATAAATTCAAGATAAGGGATGTACCCACCACTAGATTAAAATGCGTGGGTGCTAAGCATTGGTTTTGAATATAGTATTGATTTTTGTAGATGGATGTGTAATTGTTCGATGGGATTTATTGTTTTATCTGAATTGAAGCACAACTTTTCCATCCTACCGACGCATTTTCATGTATAAGTTATTAATGTAGCTTGTTTGTGGCACCAAGACTGTGTATCTGTATATGTTTTACCTGTTCAATGATCATTATGGACATCTTGATTAACTTCGAATTTCTTCATATTGCAGCCACTGAACTTGTTACCAGATCTATTAAAGTGATGATGGAATCGGGATGTGAAGAGGTATGATGTCAAACTTTTGGTTTTATGGTCTTGTCTTTCTGTTTATAGATCAGTTGACTCCATTGATCCACTACCTTGCATCCCTATGTTACAACTGCTGGAAATGCTCTATCAGTGGAAGGTTGTGTTATGTCTGGCTTTCATTCCATTTTTATTTTTCAACTATGTCCCCTTTTTTTCTCCCATTTTGTTATTTCATACTTAGTCTCTCCTTTTGTATATAACCCAACTTATGAAATGATTTCCTGGCCAATGCTAGCTGTTGAATCTGGAGCTTGAAGTGGATCTCCAAATGAGGTTGAATATAGTTTTTTTGCTGGAAAGTTTTTATTTTTTTTTCCTCTTCATCATGATGTTAAAAGCATATATATATATTTTTTGTTTATCTTGTTTCATGGCAAGAAATTAAAAAATTATTGTGGTATAAAAAGCAAGAGATGTGCCACAAAAAGAAGTTAGTTTTCCCCTTCATCATGTTGTTAAATGATTTTTTTTCCGAAAGGTATATTAACATCTTGTTCCATGGTAAAAAATGCAAAAATTATAGTGGTATAAAAACCAGGAGTTCTGCCACAATAAAATTCAGGTTATTATCTATGGAAATGCCCATCTTTGTTGATCTGCATTGTCATAACAGTGAACTTAATCATAAATGTCCTTTAGATCAACAACCTAACATTTTGGTGTGCCATTGGAGCTAACGTGTGTTGGAATTTACTAATATGCCTTTGCGCCCTTTCCACAAATTGTGCAAAGAATATACTGTTAAGAATTTGTAGATAGCAAGAGGCATATATTTTGAAAATTAATAAAATAAAAATTGATATTGATTTGGCCTCAAACTAGCAGTATTTTCCACATCTACAATGACTTTAGGTTATTGGTATAATATAATCAAATGTAATGTAACGTAATCAAATGAAGTTTTAGTTCAATAGTTTTATTGATTTGTATTTCATTATATTCTATTACAATTGATTAAATCCTACTAAACATAGCATTAGGATATTCATACAGCTTAAAAAGAACTGTTTTTACTATTTCTTCTGGTTGCTATTGATGAATAGTGCAGGTGTATTGCGTACACACACAGATAAAGAGGATATGTTTCTTCTCTGTGTTTGCTTTTTGCTCTGGCTCATGGTGCTTTACAGAGCTTCTGGCTGATAAAATCAAATTGTTTATGTGTTTGCTTATTTGTTTCATGAAGGTGACCTTAGAAGCAGAAGTCACAAACAAAGGAGCACTTGCTTTATGTGGTCAGCTTGGGTTTATTAGAGCAAAGTGGCTGTTCTGTTACTATCTAAATGGAGTTGATTCATTTCGCTTGATGCTACAATTCCCCCAACCAGAGTTGCACCCCTCTTTGCCCATGGCAGCCAGCATAGAAGACAGTGATGGGCACAATGTTCATTGTTCAGCAGAAGATTGTTCTGGAACCCATTGTGGCTTGAAGTTTATATTTTTTGACATGGAAATTTTGGCTATTTCATTACTATCTCTGCATGGAGTTACCCTTCCTGCAGCTACTATTCTCTCAACCAGAATTATACTGCTCTCTGCCCATAGAAGCCACAGCATAGAATTTAGTAATGGGCATAGTTATAGTCCATCAGCAGAACATGTCAACACTAGCCCTAGTATTAGTGGCTTGTAATCTATACCTTTGGATGTGGAAATTTTGGTTTTATTCTTCAGAAATTTTGTCATCGATGACACTGAAATTATTCATTGTATTATTAGTTGTATGCTACTTAATCATTTGCAATTATGTACTAGTAGTTAATTTGTCGGAGCTATTATATTCTCTGACTAGTCCAGTTCGTTGTGTTTATATCTCTGGGGCTTTAACATCTCAGGTTCAATCTCTCTCCCCACTTTCCCCTCCCACTTTTTCCCCTGATCCAAAAAAAAAAAAAAAAAACTATGGGTGTTATTATTTTATCCATTTAAAAATAAGATTTTGCATTTTTTTGTTTATTAAATAATAAAAAAAATGGATATGTGATTGTCTGCCCAGACTTTCAAAGGAAATAAAATTAACTTCCACTAAATAATAAGGAAAGTTTGTTATATGATCATTACATTAGGTTTCTAAAATAACTAAAAAAATGTTTACTGAACATTGATATGCAGAACTGTAATCTTACTCAAGCCAAGCATTCTTATATACAAATTTGATTGCTTGTTTTATTTTAAGATTGAGCTTAAATTTTTTATTCAAATTTGATTTATTAATTTTTCAATCTAGATTGAACTTGTTCACAAATGTATCTAATTAATAAAAATTACATAATTTTAGTGCTAATTTTATTTTATAAATATATTTCTATCTAGTAATACATAGCAGACTTAATTTTACAAGTTAAAATTTTTATTTTCTATCTAACATTTGTTTATTATATAATTATTTTTATAAATATTAAATAAAATATTATCTTCACAATATTTTTATAAAAGAACAATTATATTAAAATCTTATTTTAAGTTGTTCACAAACTTTGGGGTTGAGCATAAAAGTGTTTGCGGTTATTTATGAAAATATATCAAACCTAAATTTATATTTGAGTTCGATTTATTGAGTTGAGAAGCAAGCCCATATGAACTTTTTAAGAAATCAAATTCAAATCAATCATGAGTAGTTTTAATTATCTTACAACCATTATTATAGTTTCAAAAAATTATAATAATAGAATAGTTAAATCTAAATCAAAATAATCATCTTACAATCTTAGTTATTTTTAAAATTTATTGTAATATAGTTTAAATAAATAATCAATTTTTTAGTTCCTTTTAAACACTTTTTCTTCCTTTTATGTGTATTTTATTTTTCATTTTCAGTGAATCATTTTATAATTTTTTAATTGAGTACTATGATATAACAATAGTGTTGAATCTTAAGGTTTCAATTTTTATTTTGATCATCATAAACAATAGTTAAAAGATATTAATATTTTGTGTAAGTATTTCATAAATGATAATAGGACTTAATTTTATTTGAAACTAAGTTCAAACGAAAGTTAGCTCCAAATATGATCTCCAAGACTTGAAAAAGCTCAAAAAAGATGAGCGAGAGCCTGAATTTTCGAGCAACATAGAGTATTTAGAAGACTCGGCCAGCCAATAATTATTGAAAGCGCCTTAATGCCCATCGAAGTCTTCAATGACTCTTGAATAGAAAAACGGCAGGCCTATTGAGAAAGTCTTCTGCAAGTATGCTTACTAATATATTTGGACTTCATTTCAACGATTGTGGAATAAATCAAAAGACTATGGATTGAAATCAATGATCATTAAGTCTGAGATGAACCCATGCAATTTAATGGTTGTGGAAATTTTCCAACAACCATTGAAGGTTCAACAAATGTGAAAACAATGACTTGTTGAAAAAGTATAGTAGATAAACGATGTGGAATTTGGGTACCTTTGCCCAATGACTGTCAATAATTTCAATGCATGTGAAAAACCAAACAATAACTGTTGGAGGAAAACAACGACCTTTGAATAGCAAGGCTATTGATAGGTTGCTTCTTAAGCTAACACCTGTGGACAGTACAAGTAATGATTGCAATCACTTAAACGACTGTTAAAGAGGTGGTTATAAAATGATCTAATGCCAGGGTGAAAGACCGTTTTAAACCGTTAGAATTCCAACGAGCATTGTCAGAATTTCAAAGGGCGTACACTCGCTACATTGATAGATTTTGCCAAATCAAGTACAACGTGTGTACTGGCTCATCATGTTTATGCACATTTTTACATTATAGTTGAGTAAACGGCCGGTTTCATTTTTTATCAAAATTAAATAAATTAAATTTTATATATTTAAAATTAAATCGAATCGAAATTTTTTAAAAAATTAAATTAATTGGATCAATTAAATCGAGTTTTATGTATTTATAAATTGAACAAAACCTATAAAAGTTTAATTTAGTTTGGTTCGATTTGATTAAATTATATATATTTTAAATTTAGTTTGATTAAATTGGTTTAATTTATTAATAACTTCAATTAATTCATTTTTTTTTTGTTTTTTATCTAAAAATCTAACCAAAACCAAAACTCAAAATTTTTTAAAATTAAAATCAAACCGAACTGATTTTATTGAAGTATCATCCGAACCAAACCAATTTGATTCGGTCAATTTTTTAGTTCGATTTGGATTTTGTTCACCCCTACTTTATAGTTATCTTTTAATGATTTTATGAAAGGTTTAAAATAGGACTATTAATCTATTTTGAAATAGGCTTAAAATAGTATTTGAAAACTATCTTATTTAGGTTTAAGTAAAAGTCATAAATTCACTTATAAAGGTTTGAGTAGCAATATAAACTACTTAGTGGAAGTTTCTAATTGGAATACTAGAGAAGAGAGATAAAAAAAAAAAAAAAAAAGTTGTTCAAGATCTATAAATTGCTTGTGTTCGGAACTTCATTTTTTTTAATCGTTATTCTCATTTTAATTTCATAAAATTTATTATAGCGCTATTCATTTTCAATATTTTAATTAGAAATAAATAATTAAAATTAATATATAATTACTTAGTTATTAAAAATTTTAACTTACTTTATTTAAATAAATTTATTTTATTCAATGAAAATCAGTTATTAAGGTTATTTTAATATAATAAACATTTTAATTCAATTTTTTTAAAAAATTAACCCTATGTTTGGGAGGAGATAAAATAAGAGAGGAAAATTTTTTTCCCTATTTGAGAATATAAGGAAAATAATGGAGAAAATAAAATATAAATTATTTTACTTTTTTTATTTTTCATTAAAATGAAGAGAAAATATATAAAATTGATGGCAAGTTTTGTAAAATGATAATTTTGCCCATTCTTTTTTTGTTGCAAAACCGTGAGATGTGAAGACTATAGCTTGCTTAGTTTTTATAGTGGATCTTAAGATGGGTTTTGGTATGTGTAGGAGGTGGAGTAATATTGTGATAATGGAATAGTAAGGAAAGACTCGGAAGGAAATACAATAATGCATAAAAAAGCTACACAATGCAGCAAACATGAAGAACTAAAAACTATAATGTTTATTGAGACCTAACTAGTATGGTTTGGTGGGTCTAAAATTGAGAGACAAGGGAAAGTTGTATAGATGATAAGAAAGACAGGTATGTAGGTTTGGGTGAAAAATTTGACTCTGTATTTGAAGCTAGATGTATAAAGTTAAAAGAGGTAAAATTTTTTTGTTTTTATCGAGTTTGTTTTAATAAGTAGATTTTATTTATTTTATTAAATAAAGGGTAAAATAAAAATATACGAGATAATAAATTTATTTTCTTTCATATTTTTTCTTTTTAAATAAGAAAAAAATAAAATTATTTTCTTTACTATCTCCTTTATTTAAACACAATGGAGAAAAATAAATGAAAAAAATATTTTTTTCTTTATTTTTTCTCATAAAAATAAAAATTTCAAATATAGTGTAAAAAAAGGGCAAAATAGAAAATATATAAAATAATAATTTTAAATAATCCAAACATGTAGAAAGAAAAAATATTTTTTATCCACCATTTTTTTTTATCAAGAATGAGAAAAAATAAAAAACAAAAATTATTTTTTTCTTTATTTTCTCTTTTTCCCTACATAATTTTTCAAATATAGTGTAAATTCATATTAGCGAGATACAACTGTATCAGTAATGGAATGTGAGGTAAGTGTGGCAAGAATTTTCCTTTAGAACACCTCACAGTAATAAGCAAAAATCATATGACCCCCGGGCAAATGAACGTTATAAGATTCAATAGTCACGTCAATTACCTAGATCAGAGGCGGCAAATCATCATAACGACGAAATCACGTGATGATGCTTAGCGAGGATCACGCACACCAGATCCGTCTCTGCAAATGCAGGGGCCCATCTTCCAAAAATGCTTACTCACCCACGCAGACAAATAGGAACAAGAGCAGAAATAGAGGGAGATGAAAAAACATAAAAAGCAAGCAAAGGCACAATTCCGAAAATTTTGGCCTCCAAAAGTTTGGAAAAAAAAGAAAAGCCAATCAAATCAATCCTTAACTGTCTCTGGGGACTCCATCGCACCAAAAAAAAAAAAAAACAAAAAAAAAAGAAACGTCTCTCTTCCTCTGCCTTCTCTTCTGATCCTTCATTTCCAACTTCCACCGCCATCAAAACCCTAATCATATATCCCCTTTGATTTCACCGTCCTCTTCCGCCCCGTCGTCGTCTTCGATTTGAGAGAAGGAAAATGGTGGTCCAGTCGTTACAATGTGTAGAAGGTGCCGGAGTAGATACTGAAAAGAAGAGTGGTAGTCCACCGGGGAATGTGCAAAGGAGAGTGAGCGCGAGGATAGCGACGAAGCAGAGAGTGGAGAAGGAGGAATTAGTGAGGAAAAGAGTGGAACTGTTAGACGAGAATGAGCATGGCGGTGGCAGTAAGAAGAGGACTAGTGTGTTCAGTAGAAGACGGGTAAATGTGGAGAATGTGAGTGAAGAGGTGGTGGTTGTGGAGAAGAGAGAGAGTGATTCAGTTTTGGGGTCAGGTGAAGTGGCGGTGAAGTCTGCCGGTGATGTTGTTGCTAATGGGGGTTTTGGAGGAGGGCAAAATGGGGCTGTTGTTGGTTGTGGTGAAGGTGGTGCTGTTGTGGAGAAGAGTGCTTATGCTCGGGTTAAAGAAATTTTGAGACAGTTTAATAAGCATTACCTGCATTTTGTCCAGGTTTGTTCGTTGAAGAGCTACTAGGTTGAATTTTAAAGATGTGTGTGCTTGTTTAAAATATTTTAGCGAATTTGTTATAGGACTTTGGCTGTTGTTTTAGTGTTTTGGATTACATCCACCGGTTGTTCTGCACGTGTGGATTTGATGTGATTTATTGTTTTTATTTTTATCTCTTACATTACATCTATTGACAATTTTTTTTGGTGCGTAGGAAGAGGAGAAGAGGTGCCAAAAGGAACAGGTTGATAAAAAGGCTTCCAAAAATTCAAAATCGAAGGTTAGAATTTGCTTTTGTCATTTTCTTTGTCAGGGTGCTACATGTTTTATTGTTCATTAAGGTTGCTTTTGCTTATTTGAATATCTTGGTTACTCTTTACATCATTTGTTATGTATAAGGTGTCATAGGGATGCAGGGACTTTCAAGTTCTATAGGTTTTAGAAGTTCTATGTTCCAATGTGTGTTTATCCTTGGTCTTTAAGAAAGACGTATCTATATGGGATATTTATAGATGTATATATTTAGGCTATTTCTATCTATATTTAGGCTACTTCTACGTAATTTTTCGTTTTAGATTTTAGATAGTAGAATTTAATTACTAAGCTTATATTTATTTTGTAAGTTTATTAGTCATGCTTTTAGTAGGATTCATTTTACATAGCTAATTTAGTACTAAGGTTATAAAAAAGAATTGTAAGTTTGTTTCAAGGAGATTTGATATTTCAAAACATTGGAACTCATTATTAGTGTTTTATTGTTTTTTTCCTAGTTGCTTGTCTCTGAAATTTTTGGTTTGGATTTTGATCTTTTTATCATCTCTTTTCAACATTCTTTTGCTAATTTAGGGCTATGATTTTATTCTCTTGCATTAATTTGGTATCTTGCAGTAAGAAGCAAATTGGAAGAAGGGTGGTTGGTTGGTTATCCTATTTTTGGTTCATAAGTTCTTATTCTATTTCCTGATTGTCATGAGTTAACGTTGGCTATAGAAGATGATATAGGAGACATTTTGGAGCCAATTTATTGTGAATATTATGATGAGGGTGAGAAAGAAATTGGTTTATTTTTATCCAAGAAGAAAATCTTGTTGTCCAACAAGTTCTCGCTACTATTTAGAGGCAAATTGGAAGAAGAATGGTTGGTTAGTTGTCCTACTTTTGGTTCAGAAGTTCTTATTCTATTTCCTGATTGTCATGAGTTAAATATTTCCTGATTGTCATGAGTTAATGTTGGCAATAGAAGATGATATAGGAGGTATTTTGGAGCCAATTTATTATGAATATTGTGATGAGGGTGAGGAAGAAATTGTCTTATTTCCTATCCATGGAGAAAGTCTTGTTGTCCAACAAGTTCTTACTACTACTACTACTAAGCAGTGTTTTTAGAACCGGACCGGTAAAACCAGAAACCAACTTGTAATCCAGTTTGGTTCAGTCTAAAAAACCAGGTATATTTCTTTCCTCACGTATAACACCTCATTTGAACGATTAAACCTCGATGCTGCAGCTGTGAACACCTCATCATCCATTAAAACCCATATAGTGAACATCTCAGTGCCAAAAGATTTTCTAATGCGAGAGAAGTGATTGTTGCAAATGATTTTCTTAATGAAGATGGAGGGGACAAGCGGCCAAGATCCATGAAGATGGAGCAGCTAATGATGCCACATGCGGTTTGGTTTAAATTGAATTCAGATGGGGCTTTTTCACACAGTAATGGGTGAGCAACAACAGGTAGGCTTATTCATAATTTCACAGGAAATTGGGTTGTGAGTTATGCCTTTAATTTGGGCAAATGTTCAATCACAATGGCAGGGCCTTGGGAAGTTTGGAAGGGACTGGAAATTGCTTGGGAAAAATGGCTCATCCTAGATTTTGTACCATGTAGTGTTTTGTTTCTACCCCTCTTTCAAAAAAATATCTTTTTTCTAATTTTTAAATATTGTTAAAGTACTATTTATATATATATTTTTTTAAAAATATTTATTGAACCGGACCGGTTGAACTAGTTGAATCAGCCGAACCGGAAACTGGCCAGATGACCAGTTCAAGCTCTGGTCCGGTTTTAAAAACATTGCTACTAAGTAAAATGAGACTGGTGGTTAAGGAAAAGAAAAGAAGATTGTTTTTAAAAAGATTTGTTCACAAACACTAATACAAAATTGATTTCTTAGTTCATTAAAAGAATATTGATTGAAGTTTATTGAGAATTATTGGGTTGAATGAATGCATATTGTAAAGAAAATTGGCAAGTCTAGAGCTCTTCATGAATATCTTGTGGCAAGGTGAGGGAACATATTCAACCAAACTTGAGGGCAAGTCACTGTTCAAGTTTGGTCAATAGGTTTTACAATTTTTTACGTGAAGCAATTTCCTATGTGTGTTTATATTTGATCTTCAAGAAAAATGTATCAAGGATTTATGTAATTTTTGTTTTAGATTATAGATAGGGAAATTAAATTAGAAGCTTATATTTATTGTGGAAGTTCTATTATTTATGCCTTTTCTATTAAGATTCATGTTTCCTAGTCAGTTTAGGACTCAGTTTATATAAAGGGACTATAAGTTTAGTTTCAAGCAGATTTGAGATTTCAAAATATTAATGAACCAAATATTGTTATTTGAGATTTCAACTAGAAGAATTTAGCCTTTGGTTTGAATTTTGATCTTTTTATCCTCCTTTTTCAATATTCTTTTGTTGGGCTTAAGATTTTATTTTATTTTTGCATCTTTATGGTATCTTGCAGTAAGAGGCAGATTGGAAGAAGAGTGGTTGGTTAAATATCCTAATTTTAATTCAGAAGTTTTTATTCAAATTCCTGATTGTCATGAGTTGATTTTTCCGTTGAAAATGATTTGGGAGGCTTTTGGAGCCCATTTACGATGAATGTTGTGATGAGGGAGAGGAAGAAATTGACTGATTTCCTATCTAAGAAGACAATCTTGTCCGACAAGTTCCTGCTACTACTAAAGTAAGACGTGAAGATTGGAATGAGGAAAAAAAAAAGAAGGTTATTTTATAAAGATTCATTTGCAAACATTACTTGTACAAATTTGGTTCTTGGTTCACAGTTTATTAAGAATTGTTGGGCTGAATGCATGGATATGGTAAAAAAAATTAGCAAGTTTAGAGCTCTTCATGAATATCTTTTGGCCAAGAGAAGGAACATCCGATCAAACCCCATGACGAGTTTTCTCCGACCTAAAGATTATAATGCAGGAACTGTTCAAGTTTGGTTAATAGGTTTTAGAACTTTTACATTAGGTAATTTCCCAATTCTTGTTTATCCTTGGTCTTTAAGAAAAAAGTATCTATTTCAGATATTATTATGTAATCTTTTGTTTTAAATTTTAGATGGGAGAATTTAATTGCAAATCTTATATGGTTTCATGACCCATAAAACCTAAATCTTTCTGCATATTTTCAATTGTACTCAATGAACTTAATTATGTCAATTATATCCAAAGGTTAATAAATTGATTTCAATTGTACACAATGGTCAAAATTAGACTGGAAAAGTATGTTTTTTGCTGGCATGACAATTAAATAAGAAAAAAAAATTAGAACAAGTATTTTCATCTTATCTCCCTAACCCATCCTATAATTGTCAATTCAAGAATTGAAATCCTCATTTTTACAAATTGTGAATTGAGAATCAAAAGTCCTAAGATTTGGCATGAAATTTTAATACTAATTAAAAATATTATCTTTCTAAAATAAGTACATTACTATCTTAAATAAACACTTAAAAAGTTGTCTCATATGAGCATGATAAAAAACATTACATTAATAAACATTAATGATTTGTGTTATGTAAGAATGTTAAAAGAAAACTAAAAACAACAACATTTATCAGAATCTTCCATCAAGTTTTGAACTTAGAAAAAAATACAATAATCTATAGTAGAAATGGATAGACAACACAAAATTTTCACAAAAGGATCAGTTAAAAAAATTAAAGCAGAAGTTAAAGAAGATAATAGAAAAGGCAGTGGAATAGGGAAAGAAAAAGATACTGTTGGATTTGTTGGATTCACAACTCGAAAATTAGAAATCTATCTCAGCAGTGCAATATGTCATTAGTTTGGAAGGGCAGACGTGATGACAGAGTCATGTGTCTTTCTTTTTGTATGGTATTTGGTATTTCAAGAGTTTCTTATTTCAATGGCTGAAATTATTGTGAAAATAGCAAAAAGTTTACAGTGTTGAGTTTTCTCTATTTTTTTCATTTATATGATTGTTTTTGTTTTTTTTCCTTCAATAGTATAGAATCAATGGAATTGATCTTATTCATATCGATTTGGTTGATTTTCTTCTGATTTAGTTGATTCACCTTCAATTTTAGTTTTTCTTTATTCAATTGTGAATCATATGATTCTAACAAGTGTCCATCCCTAACCCACAGACATCACCGCCATCATTGTTATTTGGTTGCAATGTTAACTATAAACATACTTTCCCAATCTAATTTTGACATTTAGGTACAATTGAAATCAATTTGTCAAACTTTGGTATAATTAACAAAATTAAAACCTTTGGGTACAATTGAAAATTCATGCACAGGTTTAGGTTTTTTGATTCATTAAGTCATTCTATATTTATTTTAGTTGTATTAGTTATGCCTTTTCAGTAGAGTCATAGTTTTTTGTTAGTTTAGGATTAATGTTATAAATAGGGACCATAATGTTAGTTTCAGACAAATTTATTTCAAAATACTAAGAAACCATTATTGGTTTATAATTCTTTTGGGTTGCATGTCATTGGAATAATTCAACCGTTGGTTTGAATTTTGATCTCTTTATACTCGAAAATTCTTTTAAGTGACAAGTGTTCAGTTTTATTAGTTAAGTGACATTAGGAGCCGCAATTTTTTTGATTAGAGTGCCTTAAATTTTTTTATTTTTCCTAAAAAATTTGTATGTTTAGTTTTTCAATTTCTAAGCAAGGAAAAATTTCCTATTGACTAGAGATTTGTTTTTGTATGTGCATATTATTTCCGTATCTTTAGTTTTATTATTGTGCTGCACGTGATGCTATGGTGGAGAGGAAGGCTAAGGTAGTGTTATATAGAACTATAAGCATTTGAGGGGGCTATACAGGCAAAAAAACAAAAGACAAACTTTTGAGCCCTGTGGTCAGTTCTAGTCCATCCTAATTGCTTGATCAATAATTTCCTCAGAGCGTGGAATAATCCTAATGCGAGATGGTGTATTGAAATAGTTTTTGAGTTTGAATATTTGATTGGAGAAGTAACTCTTGGAGTCTTTGAGATTGCTACTTTCACTTGTGAAATATATTATTTTTAAGCACATGCAATGTAGAAATTTCTGAATTCTTTTGGAGTACTTTTTTCTATAAAATACTTTTGAAGTATTTGTTTGGTGAGGTGTTTCTTAGAGTAGAGCCTTTCGAATTTTCTAAATTGACTGTGTATATAATGACATTTGATGTGGAATTTTCTGTTTTCTGCAATATGAACATTTTCTGAATGTTGGATTGAATGATGTAATTTTCTTTTAACACTAAACCAATGTAGGTTTTCTATTGCTTTGCAAGTTAAAATGCTGATGTCCTTTTGATTGTATGTTTTATTTTTCTAATGTTGAGCTGTTTTATTAACTTATGTAGAAAGGTATTGTAAATGAAGCTGATGCTAAGAAAAAGGCAAAGCGTCATGATTTAAAGGCAATATCTAAGGCAAGTGAAATTTCAGATTGTTTAAATCTTAACTATTACTATCACATCATTGTACGGGTTTTTTTTTTTTTTTTTTAATATGCTTGGTTCAGCTCTTGATTGCTAGCATCATAAACTGACATACCTTGGTGTTTTTTCTCTCATAGGTACTAGCAATATAGGTAATGTGGACTGTTTATTTTTAATGGTCATTCTGGATGTTGGCTTCTTTTCTTCATCACACATCTCGCTTTATACTAGGCCAATAAAACTGATCCTTCACCATAGTAATAGTTTTATCTCTTCCAAAATGGCCTCCTGCCCCACCTGAATGCAATTTTTGAATCATTTCCTAAAGAAGTATTAAGCACACAAAGCCATGTTCCCCTAAAGAGAAACGATCATGTAGTGAAAAATCAGGAAAATGAATATGCTGCCCCGTTATTAAATTTGCATAAATACTGCTGAAATCCTTTCAAGATTGATAATTGTCCTTAAGTAGCCCAAAACCCACAATTTGGACAGCCATTGAAGTAAGGGTTAGCACTACCCTACTAAGTGCATCTGCTGCCTTGTTTTCATCTCCAGCCTTAAGCTTGATTACAAAGGTATACTCTTGCAAGAAAGCAACTCACTTGGCATGGCAGAAGTTCAATTTCTTTTGGGAGTTAATATACTTTAGGGCTTCATGGTCAGAATACAAAACAAACTTTTCAGAAATTAAATAATAGCACCAATGACGAAGAGTTTGAATAACAATATAAAACTCTGTTTCATAGGTTGAATGTTTTTGTCTTGCCTCATTTAATTTTTCACTAAAATAAGCAATGGGATGACCTTCTTGGCTTAATACTCCTCCAATGCCTACCTGAGAAGCATCACAAGCTACTTCAAATACCTTAGAAAAGTCTGGCAGCCTTAAAACAGGAGCTTCAGTCATCCTCTTTTTGATTTCTTCAAAAGCCTTAGAAGCTGCCTTGGTCCATGCAAAATTACCTTCTTCATGCAATTAGTGAAATTTCTAATGAAACGCCTATAGAATGTTGGTAAGCCATGAAAGCTTTGAACTTCATGCAAAGCAGTTGGAATTTCCCATTCTTGAATAGCTTTGACTTTATCACTATCAACTTCAACTCCCCTTGAAGACACCACAAATCCCAAAAACACAATACTTGAGGTCATGAGAGAACACTTCTTCAAATTAATATATAGCTTCTCTTGACGGAGGACTCTCATTACTTGTTGTGGATGAGAGAGCTGCTCTTCTTTGGTCTTGCTATGTATAAGAATATTGTCAAAGTATATAAGATAAACCTCATGAAGATACTAGGCATTTTAGAAAGCCCAAATGGCATGACTAGCCATACATAAAGGCCATCCTTTGTCTTGAATGCGGTTGTCCATTCATCACCAAGCCTAATTCGTAGTTGATGATACCTACTCTTCAAATCTATTTTTGAGAAGATAGTTGATCCCACCATAATATCAAGCATATCGTTAAGACAAGGAATAGAAAACCTGTACTTCACTGTTATCTTGTTAATGGCTCGACCATCAACACACATATGCCAACTGCCATCTTTCTTTGGTGTGAGTAAGGAAACCTGTACTTCATTGTTATCTTGTTAATGGCTCGACCATCAACACACATACGCCAACTGCCATCTTTCTTTGGTGCGAGGAATACTAGAACAACACATGGACTCAAGCTTTCACAAATAAACCCCTTTGAAAGAAGTTCATCTACTTGCCTTTTAAGTTCTTCATGTTTACTAGGACTCATACGATAGGCAGGTAGATTAGGCAATTGAGACCCTGGAATAAGATCAATTGCATGTTATATAGTGCGTAAAGGAGGGAGGTTATTTGGTAAATCCTCTTATGCTACATCTGAAAAATCTAGCAATAAATGAACCACTTCCAGAGGCATCTTAGGGGCTGTTTTATCTGCTGGTTCCTTCATTTCTCTTCCCACTATAGTAAATATCGCTTTGGAATCTCGACTTTCCACTTCAAATTGTCTTTTGGCTAGAATGTGAAGATATTTCTTTTGATTATCATCTTTAATTTTCGCCGTAGATGAACAATTCTGCCTTTACTTCTTAATATTAAGAGAACTCATTGGTTTTAAGACAAAGGACTTCTTTCCCATAGAAAATGAATAGGTATTTTCCTTTTCATTGTGCCTCACATCTCGATCACAAAGCCATGTTTGACCAAGAATGATATGACTTACTTGCATAGAAACAACATCACAAAGTATAGAATCAACATGACCACCACATTTAAAAGTAACAAGACAATAACGAGTTACCAGAATAGTAGTGTTATTAATTCAAGCCACCTTATAAGGATTTGGGTGTTGTTCAGTTAGAAGATTCAAACGTTCCATCGTGGTTGTTGACACTACATTCATACTACTCCCACCATCAATGATTAGCTTCTTTGCTTGGTCACCACATCGAACCAAGGTTTGAATTAGTGAAGTGTGTAGCCAATCGTCTTATTTTTTTGGAGTTGTTAAAATACATCTTACAACTGAAAAAAGTGTATAATCAATGCCTTCATCTTATAAATCATCATCCATATAATCTCCAAACTCACCAGAATTATCTTCACAATCCTCTCGCGATGATTCTTCATCAACATATTCCTCTCCAATATGCAGATTTTGTTTTCTTGGGCTTGATATTCCATATGTCCAATTTCTCCACACTTAAAGCATTCAATACTTCCTCCTTTAGCATTGGTAGTATTTGAAGAAGGCGGCTTTGAGTTGTTGAAGCTATTAGATTGTGGTGAAGTAGTAAATTTGATGCTGTGATTTGCCCCAAATCCTCTTTTAGTTGTTGAATCCCTAGCTTGAAT
Organism: Omphalea diandra; assembly: GCA_949677035.1. Taxonomy (NCBI): domain Eukaryota; kingdom Viridiplantae; phylum Streptophyta; class Magnoliopsida; order Malpighiales; family Euphorbiaceae; genus Omphalea; species Omphalea diandra. The sequence goes on from CATIWR010080295.1 coordinate 45,082, forward strand.
CCCAATTTTTTTTCTAGATGGTTGACTTAACTCTTCCTCAATATCTAGGGCCACTTGATATACATGATCTAAAGATGTTAGATGCTGCATAAACAATTCCCTCCTAATATCTGTTCTTAAGCCAGCCTTAAATCGGGCCAAAATTTGTAAAGAATCTTCCATAATTTTGATACTAATTGTCAACTCTTCAAACTTTTGCATATATTCAGTCATCGACATGTTGCCTTGCCTTAAAGCATACACGTTCTTGAATGCTCTCAATATAATTATAAGGCTGATATTTTTCTTGTAATTTCGTCTTCATATCACTCCAGCTTGTTATTGGTGGTTGTCATGATCTTTGCAACTCATATTCAACACCGTACCACTATGTTTTTGCCAATCTTGTAGGTTTCATCTTGGCAAATCTCACTCTTCGGTTGCCTTCTATGTTAGACCAATCAAAGTAAGATTCAATACTATTCAACCAATCAGAAAAAATTGCTGGATTGACATTGCCTTCAAAATTCGGGGCATCAACCTTGACTTTCTTGGTGATATCTCCTGTTGTATCTTGTTCTTGTTCTTGGTTACATGGGTATTGATTAATTTGCTGATGTTCCCCACCATTCCTACGTGCAACCTGTAACACCTGATCAACTCTCACAGCTGGTTGTTAAGGGATGACTTGGGCAGCATTTTGATGGTCTTGAAACATCTTCGTTAGCTGTTCCATCCTAGCTTCTAATCTGTTAATCCTTATGTCTATTTGATTAGTCAATCCATCTCTTAATTTGGTAATTGCTGCGTCATATCTTGTTTGCATAGCATCCATCTTTGAATTTAGTTCAGCGTTCGCCACCATTATTGTAGGATCTTGAAGCTCTGATACCAAAAATTGATGTAGGACAGAATTAATAATCTGTACTACATTTGAATTTTTGCAGAAAAATAGGAGAGTTAAAACTGAATTTCAGATCTAATAGAACTGAATTTCAGATCTAATTTAACTGAGATTCAAATCTGAAATAGAGGAGAAAATGAAGAAATATGAGAAAATTTCTAAGAGTCAACACTTAGAAGGCTTAGGAGTCACACGTAAAGGAATAGAATTGAGTCACACAATTCTAGGGCAAATATTGCAGGAAATCTTTGTTTATTGAGTCTGAAAATTGAATAATAATTGTGACAAGCTTAGATATTTATAGGAGTAGCTAATCCTAAATTTAAAGACCTTTAGACTCCTAATCCTTTAAGGATTCTCTAAATACCAGTTTATTGTAATCCAACAAGGACTAGAATAAGACTCAACAATAATAAACTCATTTTCCTAATTCAACAAGGATTTAAAACAAGACTCAACAATAATTGATAAAATTAAAAACTTCTAAAGATATTAGGACAACTTATTTTCTAATTTGCTAAAAACCAGAATTCCAGCAATAACCAAAGTCATATATTCTCAAACCTAATTGCACTGTGTTTGGACATCGTTTGTAAACATGTTTCCAATGTATCCCATCAAAACCAGAAAAGGACCACTTGCTACCTATTCTAAACATCCTTTGTACATCAGTTCTAGCTTAATAAGTATTCCAAAATTTACATTTAATGCTATAAACAATTTTCCTGCAGACCATTGGTATCTGCTACAAACTCATGGAAAACCACCACATTATGCTCTTGCCATATGAAATAAATTGTAGCCAAGAATGCAACTTGTTGAATATGACATAGCCCACTTTTTTCTTTTGCTTTTCTACAGAACCATCCAACTGCTACTTTCTTAAATGTATCTTTAAACAATAGAAGAGAAAGAGCCATTAAAGAAGGGGTGCTTCATATTCTCAGGATATGGAACACAGAAAGCACATTTGTCATCACTGAGCAGTCCCCATTTCCTCAGTCTGTATTTTTTTAATGCAAGCCAACCTATAAAGCTGTATCCTGGAATACGACTTATTCCATGACAATTTTGCCTAGGAAAGCACTTGCAATAGTATATTTACCTGTACTATGCATCTTCCACTGTATGATATCCTCGTTATTATCATCACATATAAAATTCTGCTGAACTTACTCCCATACAATTTGATAACTACATATGTTTCCCCTCCACACATCACGCACTTTGGCTGCTTCATCAATTTTAATGCCTTTAATGCACACTCTAGGGTATCTATCTACCAAAGACTGTCTAGCAGCCCAAGGATGATGCTTTATCTCCTCTTCCCAACTGATAGGAAAACATTGGCTTTAACTCCATTCTCAACTTGGCCAAATGCCCCCAAACCCAACTAGTTTCTAGGGGTTTAGTTAGATGCCAGTAACTCATCGTCTTCAATTTATTTTTTATCACCCAACTTGGCCATAAAGAAGATTTGGAATTTAGCAACTCCCAGATTTGCTTGCTTATAGCAGCCTTGTTCCAGTTAAGCAGGTCTTTTACACCTTAAACTCCCTTCTTCTTGTTTCGTTTACATATTTCATTCCAAGCTACAGGTCCTCTATACTCATACTTTTCCACAGAAAACTCCTGTATTTGTTATCTATTTCTTTGATCATAGAAACAGGCAGCTTAAATTAGGCTATCAATTTTGGTCTGCATGGTTAAATAATGTCTGTTATGTTACATTATAGTAGTTAAATAACAGTTTTTGAGGGTTCCATGATTTTTACACGCATTGTTTAACAGAGAATTTTTTTTACCACAAGTCTTTTCGTAATGGTAATGGCTGCTATGGCCATTAAAAAATTGCCATTAGGACTGTTACTTTTAGAAATTTCCATTCCTTTTCTGCCAATCAATGTCATTCTCTTTTTCACTCTTGACCAATGATGAGCCCTCTTTTTCCTGTACTTGTCTCACTTCTTTTAGTTTGAAAAATAACATGTTCTAAAACTCAAAGTCTTGAAGGGATTAGAAGCTTAACTAATGCTCCTAATGTATAAATTTATCAATTTAGTGAACTAATTTGTTGAAAATCTAGCATAAAAAATCTATGTTTTAATAAGGTTTGATCTTCATCGTCTGCTTTGTATTTGCATTACATATTTAAGTTGATTGTTAATTATTGATAAAAACCATGTGCAGTTCTTAGTTTTAGTGAATCACGTCAGTATTTCACAAAATTTTGAATCCTGTTGGTAGGCTGTTACCTTTACGCATGGGGGTGAAAGCAGCATTTCCATTGACATTGACTACCACTGCAGATCAAAACCATGATCTTTGGTATTTAGATGTTTGTTGCAGATGAGATAATTATGGTTAGATATATAAAAGCCTATTATTATGTTCTCATCTACAAGACAGCTTTTAAATTTGTGGCTTTCTGTTATGGTATTATAGCCTTTTTGATAGGATGACCTAGAGTTAAAACCTCGGGCAACCGTATCTTATTAATGAACTTCCTGTTGGCTTTTGCATTGGAGGGAGAGGGAGTAAGAAATAGATAATTTTAATTCTTGAGATTTCACTATAGGCTTGAACTTTTTAGCTGGTTTTTTTTAAAGTAATGGTGCTATTTTTTCTTGGTTTTATCACTGTACTATTGCATAATACTATCACTATTCATTAATATTATGACAGAAAGAAGTTTATGGTAAAGAATTTGATATAATAGAAGGGAGTTTCTACTTGCAAATTTGAAATATAATCTCTGTTCCATTGAATTTGAAAACTTTTGGCAGATGATTGAGAATAATGCTGTAATGTATCCTGAGAAAAGAATTGGTAACCTTCCAGGTGTGCAGCTTGTATTTTTGTTGTTATTGTTCATTAGATATTTCATATTTTTGTTTGGCTTGACCTCATACATTTTAGATGTAAACTTTTGAATATGATAACATATTAGCTTTATGCACAGTGTTCTTAATATGAATCTGTTTCAAGTTTGGAAATTGTGATTTGGCTGTAATGACAGGTATTGATGTTGGACATCAGTTCTATTCAAGGGCTGAAATGGTTGCTGTTGGTTTCCATAGCCATTGGTTGAATGGGATTGATTTTATGGGGTTATCCTACAAGAAGGTGCGATTGTAATATTCTTATTACCATAATCATTGTCATTAATTTTTTTTTTTTTCTTGCCATAAGGTTTTAAATGATAGTGACACAATTGTTTTAACTGTGATGGAATGGTTTTTTTGTCCCAAGAGATGATACATTATTTTCTACTAATTCCTTTAATGATTTGTTGTTCTATTGGAAACTAAATGCATATATTTATTATACTTAACAAAGTGAATAGGCATTACACACAATTTTTTGATTTTATGTAATGATTGATTAATTTATATAGTTATTTCTAATTTTAGTTATTTTGATAATGGTCTAAAAATTTCACATTATGAATGCCCGTTTCAGACTGATTAAATTCGATTTGGCATGAATCTAAATCAAATTTTTGCGACTGTTATTATTACTCTTTCCACTGTTTGAAACCTCTATTGTTGTCTTTTGTAGAAGATAGGTTTTTGGGTTGTCTTTCACTAAAAGTATAGGTTTTTGGGTTGTCTTTCACTAGAAGTAAGCTCCTACAAATAATGGGTATCTGCCAAGAGGCTCCCATTACTTTCTTTGAATATAGCCTAGTGATATGCTTGAATAGTATCCAACTTAAATCTCTATCTAGCATAATTGTTGTTTTACATGCTACATACACGTTAACAACAAATCTAAAAGAGAAGTCTCTAGATTCTTTGTTTTGATTGGTTTGCTTTGTATTGGCAATTTAAGCTACCTTCCCATTTGGATGATACACATAAGAGCTTGCTAATGCATCAACAACCTCTAGTTGGATATGCTTCCCATGATAAGATAAGATTTTTCTTCCTTATGTGGATATAATTGAGGATTCATTTCTCTATTATGTAATGCATTTCTAGGCCATCACTCTGTGGTTTTCTCTTGTGCTTTTCATGCATTATTTCTTAATCTCCATTTTTGAAATGGGTTCTAGGGGTGGGGGGGGTTAAATGTCCTATGATTTATGTGGCTATTAATAAAAGAAAAAATGCATAGGAGGGGGGCATAATTTGGTCCTTTTTGAAGGTTTTGGTTTGCCATGCAACATTATAATTTTGTTGATCTTGTACATCAATAGACTTTTAATGTGAGGTTTTTTTTATGGAGTCAAGTTGATCTTTTAAGTAGATGACAGCTTATTCTTTATATAGGATAACATGTTGGCAATTTTGTTGCAACCATTTCAGTTGAATTTGCAGGAGTATGGCAACTATACTTTTCCTCTTGCAGTAGCCATTGTTTTGTTGGGGATGTATGAGGATGATTTGGATAATGCGGAGGATGTTATTTATACTGGTCAAGGTGGTCATGATTTAACGGGAAACAAGCGTCAAATACGAGACCAAGTTATGGAGCGTGGTAATTTAGCACTCAAGGTGTGAAATTTAAATTTCAAAGGCTCCTTTTCATCGTGTACTCGTTACATTAATCAATTGCATTATAAGCATATATTCAATTTGATGGAAGCTCTCAATCAAGATTCTAATTCTAAATTTTTTTATATTAATATCTAGGTGCATATGAGTATGTGATTAGTGATGATAATCTAACCATATACAATGTCTAAAAACTAAATATATTGAGGGTTATATTATTTTGAAACAATGAGATATTGGGTTTCTTTTTATGGATCTGTGTATTTGTGGTGATAATCCGGTATTCAAGTCACGGTTGCGACCGTTGTCACGGTCTCGGTCGCATTATAAATATGTTAGTATGTCGCGGTTAAATTTAATGGTTGCGGTCGACGCAATTGTGAATTGTTTTAAAAAAAATCATAGTACAACTAAATTCAATATATATATATATATATATGAAATAAAACATAAAAATAATAATTAAAACATCCAAATTAACAAATAATTAAATAGAAATGCTTAAAATAATAATTGTTAATAAGTATGTATGATTAATACTTCCCACATGAAAAACTTTTAATTGTTTCAAAAAAAAAAAAAAAAGCAAAACCCCGAAAGACCAAACAAAAAAGCTCAATATAAATCAGGTTATGATGAGAGTATCATATACTGTAAATTGGATTTCATACTTGAAGGGAGAGTCCAGCTTTGAAACTCTTTGTCCTTTGGATCCTCATGCATCAAGCAACTCGTGCCAAAGTTTGAAGAAAACCATATCAACAACTCATCAAGTGATTCATCAGCATCAACAGCTCAATCAACTCATCAAATCGTTTGTATTGCTCATTTCATAAGGGAAACAAATGAGTCAATTGTGATTCTAAAAACTCTCATATAATGGTTGATAAAGTATCGACAACACCAAATTCCATTACGTATCGTCCGATACAATGTGTAACGGACTGTATTTAAAACCTTGGTGGTAATGTATTGAGTTTGCGATATGTGGGTTATGTGAATTAAAAGTATGGTGAATATTTTTGGCAATGCAAGTGGAGCAATTTGATAACAAAGGCACCAAAACAAAGAGAGTCCCTTGCAAGACAAGAAATCTGCAAAATTATAGCAATGTGAACATCAACAAAGCGTTGCCCACTATTCTGAAATCTGCATGACCGACACTATCTATCCTGGGGGAGGCACATTTCTTTTAGTTGTCTATGTTTCTTTAAATTTCAACTACTCTAGTTAATGATGGGGCATAGTTGTGGAAGACATGCTTGAGGCACAAAGTGCGGCCCTTAGAGCTTTAGAGCTTGCAAGGTGGGCGATCTTACATAGGTGTGGCCTTTATGCACATTGAACTTAGGACAAGGTGCTGTTGAGGTGCGCTTTTATGTTATTTTGCCTTGTTTTGTGTGTGTTTTAATTTAAATATATTAAATACTTTGAGCCATCTATTTAAAATTTGAACCATCTATTATAAGTCTTTAAATTACTTACTATGAGCTTACTCACTCCTATTAATCTCAAGAAAACGCACACACACACACACACACAAACATATAAGAGAGAAAACAAGAACACTTCTAGCCATAATGTCAGGTATATGATCACTTTCTTCTTCTTTTTCATCTTCTTCTTCATCTTCTTCTCTATTGTTACCTTTATTCTTCTCAACCTACAAGTTTTTTTTTTTTTCCCCTTCTTGATCATCTATCGGGTAATTAACTCTTATGGTCACTAAATTATAACCAAAATTTTATCGTGATAACTAGAGATTAATTTTATTTAATTGAATTACTAAACTTTAATTTTTATTCTATTATGGTTTATTAGCTAAATTTTTTTTTTATAATTTTTTGACTCTAAATTGATTTTGTGCTTTGAATTTTTTATCATAACTCATAAAAATACAAATTCAAAATTCTTTTATGAACAAAAATCTAAAATAATTGAACAATGAAACAAAAATCATAAGAAAAAATAGACCAATAAATCACAATAGAATAAAAAGCAAAGTTCATTAATTCAATTGAACAAAATTAATCTTTAGTGATCACATTAGAATTTTGATTATAAATTAGTGACCATTGAAACAAATTTCCCATCAGCTATTAATGTCTTTCCTTTTTACTTGTCTTTCCATTCTTTTTCTTCTTGTCCTTTCGTTTTACTCTACTTCTCTTTTAGGAAGGGAAGGGAAGGGAAGGGGAGGGGGAAAGAGGGCAGATAAATTTTGCTTATGCAGTGTTATTATAATGTTGAATTTTTGTTGGGCTTTTAGTTATTGATTATATAATATATTGTTGATTTTGTGCTTAAACAGTGCTGTTTTGGCTTTTTTTTATCCCTTACTTTGATAAAATGATGCCTATGCATTGCGATTAGGCCCTAGGACCTCTTTGCACCTTACGCCTTTAATAACTATGTGAGGGAGACTATACCAAGAGTTTTGATAGGTCTCATCAGTAAAAAAATGCACCTTCTTAAGTGCACCAGTTTTCCAGAGCATCTTACATGAAGTATTAGTCTCTTACTTTTTGCATTACAATAGGATTTTAGAGAAAAGTAATCCATTCTTAATTCTCTGCCTGGCTTGGTTGTCCTGTTACATATCCAGAACCATGTTATCTAAAAAACCTAAAACTTTGAAGGTGTCTTATTCTGGGTTTTAAATAACAGAAATGTTAATTGTAACCATAATAGAGAAAGTGATTTAAATTCAAGCTGAATCGGATTGAATCAATCTGAAATGGTCGCAGTTCCCTTGAAATTTTTAGACATAACAACAAAAACAAGCTATGAACCCCTCACTTTTATCATTATTTTATTTCTTATATTAAAAAGAATGGAGTGTATAATGTCCACATCCATTTTGTTCCCTGTTATCATAGATACATGTTTTTGGTTTTCCATATGAATCACTTGATGAATTAGTATATATAATGTATCACCTTTCCCAAGGCGCCTCTTTTGCAACTCAGGGCTTATAAGATTTCAAAATGACATCCTTTACGCAGGCAACCGGAGAAGTACATGAAATCAACCTTATTGATATAGTAAACTTAATCTCCAATACTAAATTGATAAAAGAATATAGAAAGAGAGCATGAAGAGATAAAAAAAAAAAAATATCAAATTACGGGCTGAATCTTCTATTGAAACACAACTAGGAAACTAAAAATAGCAATAACTGGTTATTTTGTTACTTTCAAATCTACCTTAAATCTAAGCATTGCAGCCATTTATTTACTAAAATTCTTCCAAAGTAAGTGTATAACATATATTCCTAATAGCATAACGTTCTGATCTTAAACTCTTAGGTAGCATTAGGTAAGGGGTTAAAAACAAGGCACCTCTTTTGCAACCTAGGGCTTATAAGATTTCAAAATGACATCCTTTACTCAGGCAACCAGAGAAGTACATGAAATCAGCCTTATTGATATAGTAAACTTAATCCCCAATACTAAATTGATAAAAGAATATAGAAAGAGAGCATGAAGAGATAAAAAAAAAATTCAAATTATGGGGCTGAATCTTCTATTGAAACACAACTAGGAAACTAAAGATAGCAATAACTGGTTATTTTATTACTTTCAAATCTACCTTAAAACTAAGCATTGTAGCCCTTTATATCCTAAAATCCTTCCAAAGCAAGTGTATAACATATATTCCTAATAGCATAAGGTTCGGATCTTAAACTCTTAGGTAGCATTCAGTAAGGAGTTAAACAAGGTTAGCAGTTAATGGGGTCAGCTGTTAACCTCCTTTCACCTTGTTTATAGATATTGTTTAAGGAGTTAACAATTAAGGGGTAAACAGTCATTTTTAGTGTATTTTTATTTACTCCCTCTCAGATTAAATGGGTGAAAGGATGATGAAAAATAAAAATTTTTATTTCTTGTACTGTACTAGCATTAATATAAATGATATAAAGTTAAACACTGTAAGAAATAAATAAATTATTATTAATATAAAATGTAAAATGTTATTAAAATGATAATTATTAATAATATAAAATAATTATTAATATAATATTTTTAAAATAGTAATATTAATATTATAAAGTTTAACTAATATAGTAATAAATGAAAATTATTAATTTAATAATATGATTATTATAAAAGTGTCATTAATGTATGAATAAAAAATGTTACTAATATAGTAATTATTTATAATACATAAATATTGTAATAATATATTAACATGATGCCAAAATATTGTTATGAAAATAATTATTGTTATCATATCATTGTTAATATTATTAAATAGTGTCAACTTAATATGAATATAAATAATTATAAACTTAATATAAATATAAATAAATATTGTATCAATATAAATATAAATAATTAAAGTATCAATTTTATATTTTTAATATACTTTCAAACCCAGTTAACTGTTACCATGTAATATTTTGTTTCCCTTCTTTATCCCCTTAATTATTACACACTTATTATTGCTTCTCTATATATTAGTACTCATTTCTTTAATCCCCTTACCAAACACGCCCTTTGAAGCATGTATTAACATCAATTCCTAATAGATGTAGGTTTTGAGTTATAGTAAATAATGTTTGACCAATTTAAAGATAAAAAATAACCCTAATTTGAAGAGTCATGCTACAGTAACAAAATACTAACTTATCCTATTCTTCTAGATTTTTTGCCATGCATCACGTTTACTAGAGACACGCCACAATGGTTGCAAGGTCAAAAAAGGTTGGATTCTTTGTTGCAGCTTTAATTGTGGAGTTAACAAGTGATATTGCTTTATTTAATTGCAGAATTGTGTGGAGCAATCTGTGCCTGTAAGAGTTATCCGCGGTCATGAATCTTCTAGCAGTTACAGCGGAAAGGTTTACACTTATGATGGTTTGTACAAGGTAAATTTCTCCCAAAAATCTTAGGGTTTGGGACTTAGTGTAGTGGTAATATTGAGGTTGCTTTTTTCAGAATGAATGTGCAATGACCTATGAGCATTGTGCTGATTGCAGATGAATAGTTAAATAAGGTTATTCAATCAGAAAAAGTAAATCATGGATTTACTTTTTCTTTACTCAGTGGCATTGCGCTAAAATGTTGAATTTGTGACTCAATCAGAAAAAGAAAATCATAGTTTTACTTTTTCTTTACTCAGTGTTCTTGTGCTACTATGTTGAATTTGTGACACATTCAAACTATTAGCTTAGTCCTGAAATATGAATTCTGTCTTGTAGCTGGCTTGAAAAATTGGATTATTTGCCTTTTTTTTCTGAATTTTAATAACCTTCTTATGCTTGTAGTTGTTTACTGCAAAATTTTAATCACTTAATTGCATTATTATCACCCTCTCAGATGATAGGCGGCTCCAACTATTGAATACAGCTGAATGGTTCTGTTTGTCACCATCTCAGATGATAGGCAGTTCTAATTATTGAATACAGCTGCATGGTCTGTTTGCTTTGACACCATGTTGGTGTTTTTGGTTTATGTTTAGCAGAACAATTTTTAGGATTGGATTTTCAAATGCAGCAAGAAAGTTTAATGATCAGACAATTGATTTTGGTAAAAAAAGCTTAAAGGGTTTCTACTAAGTTTTTTAAGTCTCAGAACTGGACATGGACTATTTCTTAACAGCTGGAATTTCTTTTGGTGGTGTTGCTCTAGTTCTCAACTTATTCAACTTGGCATATTCTTACCTGCTTTGCAGGATGAAATGGGTTGAAAGGGCAACTGTACTGACCTAATCACTAAATTTGAGTTTCTCTGTTGCTTTCTCTTTATTCCTGCTGATTATTTTTTTTTCCTGAAACTATGTTAAGCATGATATAGGTCTCGTGAAGATAGATAAATTGCTTGCTGATCTTTTCAATTCAGAATTCTTCTTTACATTATTTTATACACATTCTTTTCTGAAAGCAGCTGTAGAATTTATTATTTCATTAATGGCACTGTTTTGTAGGTGGTTCAATTTTGGGCAGATAAAGGCATATCTGGTTTTACCGTGTTTAAGTATCGGCTTAGGCGGTAAGACGGACAACCAATACTGACCACCAACCAGGTATATGTTTTTCATCTTAAATTTTAGAAGAATCTCAGTTGCAATTTCGTTGTTTATGTGTCTGATGTCTGGTGGAAAAAATGGGAGAAAACCATGTTTTATCAAAAGAAAAGGTACCTTTAAGGTGCGTGGACCTTTGTTTCCTGGAGCTGGGGCACTGGTCACCATGCTAGGCACACACAGAGTGAAAGTGAGGTAGTTCTGAAAAATAATTATGCACATGAGAACGTGTAAAGAAGGATTAAATCACTTGACATTATCATCACATTGCCATTTTTATTGAAATATAGGCTCCAAACCATTATAGATGCATTACATTAAACAACATTAAGTTTTGAAAGCAATAGAGCAGCCAAATTCAGAATTGCATAGTTAAACTACTAATGTTTCTGGCATGGAAAATCTTAAGATGTATTGACTTCATTTTCTTCTTCTAATCCACTTTCATCGTCTTTCTTTCCATACCTGCTTTGCAAAAGCTAGATGCAGTTTTGCCCTATCTTAATAAAAGGGACATATCATACATTTTGCTTTTATATAATTGAAATCTCATGCTTTGTCACGCGCCTCTCAATTGCACAAGTTAGAATTGAATCATAATAAGTGATATCGTGGATATTGGGAAATAAAGTTAAAGCTTATGACTCAAGCTCCTCAAGTTATCAATTTCCCTTGCCTTTAACCTATATATGGTACTTCGGTGGTGCTTACTTGCCTTTGACAACATTAGGAAAGCTTAATCTTTTACTGTTTTCTAATTTGTTGATTTCATTTTCCTGGAAAATCATGCTTCTAAAAGCTTGATCAGTATAAATGCGTTATTTTCTTGCAATCTGAATTCCCATTTCAACAAAGCCAACAAAAGTGAAAATCTATCTTCTATCTATAGTGTCACAAAGATGGAAATACATTAATCTTTCCCAATGAATTGGGACATCGTTTTATCAATAGAATGACTCCTGACACGATAGATGCATTGCTGGCGCTAATATGATCATCCAGTTCTTTGTTTCTGTATTTGTGCAACTTCGCTTATTCTGCATCCATCTGGAAACATTTTAATTTCCATTTCGCTCATCCCTCTTTTTACAACAATTATTCATCATTATTAGTTGCGATAAAGGAGAGGATGATATTAAAGCTGCGATCATCGCTCATTTCAGTTGAAGAAATTACAATAAAGTATCTTTTATTTTTATTCTTTTTATAAAAAAATATCCTTTGAATTTAGAATTGGATTAACGTTGAGTTTATGCCTCCTGTGATTTGCAGTCATGGATTCAAATAAGGGTAGCACGAAAACGAGAAACATAGAAACAACCATGGGAAATTAGTATTTTTTTAAAATATAGGAGATGAAACATGGGGAAAATGCATGATGGTACTGTCATGATCAACAGTAATGTGACGACTAAGGCCATGTTTGACTCCTTTTTTTTTTTCATAAATTCTGTACATAATTTGATTGTATTTCTTTTATTTTTCATATTTGGTTGTATTAAACTCTTTCTCTCTCTCTCTCTCTCTATATATATATATATATATATATATATATATATATATATAGTTTTTTAAGTTTTTTTAAATTTTTGTTTTTTTTAAATAAAAATTGTCAAATGTATCAAAATATAGTTATTACAATAAAATTCATTTAAAGTTCCATTATTATAACGTGTTGGAAAGTTATTTAAAACACGTATACATGATTTAGTGTGGACGAAATCATTGCTACATATTTGTGTCATATATTGGTATTATATAGTTGTTTGATTGTTGATAGGCAAATTAAAATCTCGTGTGGTTATTTGATCAAAAAATAAATAAAAAAAATCACACATGTGGTTTTAGCTTATTGAAGAGTAGTGTTAACTCTCATAGTCGGGTGTTAATGTGATGTTACACTGAAATTTTGGTTGATTTAATTTTTTTTCTTCATTAACTTCATATATCGTTCTTTGATGGTAATTTATAGGTGCAAGCATGTGATAGATAGTTGCCAAGTTTTAGATAATTCCCAAGTTTTTTCTTCATTTACTTCTCCTATTTAAAAAATAAATTTATTCATTAACATCTATTTTGGACTTCTTTGCGTCCAGGTGTTTATTTATTTATTTTTATTGTATTCTTTTTAATACTTAAATTAACCTCTAAATTAAGGGTATTTCGGTTGATTAAAAAATTTTACCTCATATATATATATATATATATATATATATATATATATGGACAAAATTTTGAAGTGGAAAAAAACAATATAATGCTAATACGTGATGCTACTATCATGATAAACAATAGTGTCGTGACTAAGGCTATATTTGACTTTTTTTTTTCCTGTAAATTCTGTAAAGAATTTGATCATATATCTTTTATTTTTTGTATTCGGTTGTATTAAATTCTATATCTTTTTTTTAAATCATGTATAGGATTTAGAGTAAAAAAACATAGTGGGTGCCATTACTATCAGTGTCGTGTTTGGTTACTTTATGTTCTATACGTGACTGTAGAAAATAAATAAAATAAATACAAAATCTGATGTGATCAACACAAAAAATAAAGGGCATGCAATCAAAGTTTACAAAATTTTTTAAAAAAAAGGTCCAAACATTACCTTGGTGGTGTTACCAATTGGTGACGCTAAGGGTGACACTGAGCATTTTCCAAAACAATAACATATGTACTGTGTTTTGTTCTTTTAAAGGCCAAATGTTCAATCTGAACCATTGAAGAGAAAGTTGACATTAGTTTGGTTAAGTTGGCTGTGAAAAACATGCATGACCTATTGTGAAAAATTTCATTCAACACCCATTTAGCCCCCATGAACCCATAATAGTAATTCAAATATCCCTTCAGCTCCATAAATGAATCAAGCAATAAAATCCCGCCCAAAATCAAATTTGCAAAACAAGATTCAACCCAATCCAAACCAGGAATAATGCAGTGTTTGTCAATTCAAGAGTTGCCATGCAGCTTGAGGTCCAATTCAAGAACCAAGAACAGCAGCAGCCTTTAATGCAAGTGCAGCAGCCTGGATTTTTGCCTTTGGCAGTTATTGCAGTTGGAATTGCCAGATCCCTTTGAGTCGAGAAAGAGAATAGTAAGGAAGATGAGATGTTGGGTTTTTTGAATCTTCCTTTGTTTTTTTTTTAAAAAAAAGCAAAGAAACATTTCTAAACAGGAAATGCATTTCAGAATTTCCTTAAATTGCTGAAACAGACCTGAAACATTTTGGATCTATTTCTGTGTGTTTCAGTGCAGGAAACGTTTTCGAAATGAGGAAACGTCAACCAACACATGTTTTCTTGTTTCACTGGTTCAAATTGTTGAAATAGTGATGTGGACCAGTTAAAGATTTTTAGTCTATATTTTAGAAGGGAATTTTGTTTACATGTGTCCTATTTGGTCTGATGACTTGTTCTTTCATGTCCTTTGCTGAGAGTTTATGGCACTTTTCATAAATTATACTTATTTTTACAATCCTTCTGCTAGTAACTTAAACTTTTTAATTTTTTTCCTTAGTATGTATGATTCTTCCATCACCTCACCCTCAATATTTTTGTACTCCAAATGGTATGTTAAAAATAGAAAGAAAATTAATATTTTCTTGTGTGCTCCAAATGCTTAGGGAATAATTTTTCATTGTTTTTTAAGTGTTGCAATAGAAAATAAGTTATTTTGTGAAAAGATATTTTCTTTTAAATCATTATCAAACAATAACTTGTTTCTGTGCAACAAATTGAGCTTAAGATTCATATTTTGTTCCATCTTCCGTGCCCTTCTAACTTACTTCAAATCTCACATTTTTCACTCTCCTGACAGGTCCAATTCATTTATGGACGTGTTCCTCAATTGATTTCAGAAATTAGGGGGTATGAACATTGTATTATCTTATGGAAATGGAGCTTATGTCTTGGCTTTCTTATCTCAATATTTAATAATTTCTTTTTGATTGGTTAAGGTTGGTTTGTGAGGACATTAGTGGGGGTCAAGAGGATGTCCCAATTCCAACCACAAATTTGGTTGATGATCCACCTGTTCCTCCAATAGGCATGTTCAACTTTAAAATTTAATCAGTTATTGATAGCTTGTTCTTGCTAAATTTGAAATATGCCCTATTAAGTGGTGCATGAGTGTTTGTTTGCCTTACATGTGATGTTTTAACTTACATATATATGTTTTGTTTTTTGTTGTCTAACATGGATTCTAAAGAATGGATTGTGACATATAACTATATCATACAATTGTGGTTGTTTATTTAGATACTTCACTCCCTATCACGCCTGCAAAGCACATAACTAAGTAATGTGGCTCATAAGCTAATTATGGTGAGGCTGGATGGAATTTGCTGTTCTAGTCAAGGTTTTAGACAATAGTCATATCTAACTATTGACTTTCTCGGTGTGGATTTTCAAGAAGGTGATACGTTGTTCACACTGATTCAGTAAGTGATTCATATGAATACCTAAAAGCATAATTTCTGATACAATGGACCAAAGATGTTGACATCATACACTGTTCTTTTAATGTAGAAAATAAAATTATGATATGTAATAATTGATTAATTTCTTATTTTTGTTGAGTTAATTTAATAATGTTCTAGAAAGTTTCTGCAATAGCGACTGCCTTTTCAGACTTTTGTTTGATTCAGCCTGAGGCTCCATTCGTTTCATGGATTCCACATTTTTTGATGTTTGGGGTATTCAGGAAAATTAGTCAATAGAAAATATTTTTTTTGTCAGTGGAAAACTAAGCCATTTTTGAGTTTTCTTTCCAAAAGAGAAAGTCATTTGTTGAATTTTGACAAACTCATTTAAATGAAAAATAAATCTTATAAACATATATATGATAGTGTACTTATTATAATTGGTCATTTTTTATTATCAACATCTATCATTAGTCACCTCTGGCGGATAATCGTCGTTGACGATAGAGGGGATCCAAAAAAAAAAATTTACGTTTAATGTATTTTTTCTCATATTTAATGATAAATAGTATAAGTATAAAGTGCTTATGGTCTAAATTTTATTATAATTTATAAATTAATAGATTAATATTTTTCTAATGTATTCCAAACATTAGAAATTATGTTTTTAAGAAAAATTTTCCTAAAAAAACATTTTGTTTGGAAAATATTTTCCATCGACATTGTTTTTTCTGAAATAAACGGAGTCTGAATTTCAATTACTGTTTTATTTACTGTTACATTTAGTGCTCCTGTTATTTAAAACCCTGGTTCTAGTATCCTGCTTTTTAAGTCAGCACAAAGTTCTCAAAATTTACAAATTTTCAACTTTATATTATCAGCAGTATTTTTTGGTGGATGTCTTAGAAAGTTGGGGGATGTACATGTTAAATCTTAAGGGACCTATCTCCTTATGAGTTTGTCAAGAGTAACCCCAAAAGCAAAAAGAGAGATGGTTTCCCACTGTTGTTTCATGTAAGAGCAATTCTGAAACAAAATATTATCTCTTTGTACAAGAAAGAGACCCAAGTCCTAGCAGCCCCGCTAAATGGTGATTCAACATAGATTCTACATGCTTAGTTGTTTTTCTTTCCATTTACCGTTTTGAGTTTATATGCGTGTTGTTAAATATCATACTATGGTACCGGACCTAAACAGCCATGATAAGCCTGTTTTGGTGTTTAAAGCTTGAATATTTCAGGTTTTGCATACAGCAAGACTCTTCAAGTTGCCAAGAACATTAAATTTCCAACTATTGGTAGTGGATGCAACTGCAAAGGAAGTTGTATGGACCCTCAGACATGTGCTTGTGTAAAGCTCAATGGCTCTGAATTTCCCTATGTTCATCGAGATGGTGGCAGGTGTGTGTAATTCAACCATAGTCCATTGAGAAGTTCTGTATTTGTTCACTTTTATCTTATCACTTTTATCTTATAGCACTCTTGGTTTCTTTTTTGTGCTTCCAGGCTGATTGAAGCCAAGAATATTGTATTTGAACGCGGTCCAAAATGTGGTTGTGGACCTCATTGCGTTAACAAGACATCTCAGAGAGGATTGAGATATCGCTTTGAGGTTTGATCTGCCTGAATGACCTCTAAAATCTTCAATTATCTCGATGTTCTTTAGGGGTATATTATCAAATGTTCTACTGGTTAACATCACAGGCTTTTCGTACACCAAAAAAGGGCTGGGCTATAAGATCATGGGATTTTATACCATCTGGTGCACCAATTTGCGAATATGTTGGAGTGCTTATGAGAACAGAAGACTTGGATAGTGTTTCCGAGAATAATTATATTTTTGATATTGACTGCTTGCAGACAATGAGGGGTCTTGGTGGAAGAGAGGTACTATAATTCCATAAATAATAGAGGCTAAATCCACAAAAACCCCTCTAACCTTTCAAAAATATACTTGAGTGCTTTTTTTAATAGTGAATTATATGACTCTGTGTTTCCTATCTTTGCTTATTTTAATCTTTCATTTGCATTTTAGTTCCTCATATTTTATTTAAACTACATTGTAGACTTTGGAGTCCTTTACCTTCTAAATGAAACAAATTATCAAACCATGTTTAAAAATTTTTGGGACTAAAGTATTGTTGAATTTAAAAAACTTGGGGACTTAAAGATTGTTCAACAGAACAGGATCAATTTTACTTATGGCCATACAACTTTTGACTAAAGTCAATTTACAAGCCCAATGTTTGACCTTTTAATTGAAGTTTTCAACCATAAGTAATTTTGTCACTCATCGCTGTATTATTTACATTTAGTTTTTGGATTAGAGTATATTTTTCTAAATGACAAATATACTTTTTTATTTATCTTATAATTTGAATTTCCCCTTGTAGTTTTACTGTTAATTTATAGTTATTTTTCCTTTTTAATGCTTTTTTTTTTTACTGTTTATAATATTGTGCTTGTATATTGGTCACAATGCCAAATGGGATATTAATTGAAAATTTCATGTAATTTCATAGAGGTTAAGGACATCTATTTCTGAAACGTTAGACATTGGGTGAAGTGGATTGCAAGGGGATTAATAATCTTGAGGGGGAGGATAGGCAGGCAAGTGGAGTGCCTAGTAAGGAGTAGAGGGTCCAAATGAACCGAGACAGTTCACAAACTATTCCAGAAATATTTAAAATCAACTTGAGATTAATCGAGTCGAGCTTGAACTTTAGCTACTACAGTAATCAAGCAAACCGAATTTGAGTATCAAACTATTTGACTTGAAAGACTTGTGAACCTAATCGAGTTTAAGTATATTTACAATATGACCCAATCGAATTTAATCGACTTATGAGTAATAGAGCTTATTCAAATCATATTTCAATTTACAGAATTTACAAAATATGTATGTATGTGTGTGTGCATGTATAAACGAGTGTAATCAAGTCGAGTTCGAATATTCGAGTACTCGACTGTATTCGAGCTCGAGCAAAAAAATTTAAGCTTGATTGAGCTCGAGCTTCGATTTTCAAAATCGAGCTCAAGCTCGAGTCTGACAAGATTTGACCCAGTTCGGCTCGATTACACTGCTAGTAAGGAGTGAGCTTATGTATTTTGGTTGTTTTACATCGGAGGTTTTATGTTCTTTTACAGTTAACCAGGTCATTCAACTATGCCACTCTCTACCGCACAACCAGAACAAACCCTTGCAGTTATTTGTGTAATCTGAGTGAAGTTTTAGCATGGGTTTGTGATGTTTCATGTTCTGGTATCTTTTGCATCTTTGTATGCTAAGTTTGTTTGGTCTCTTTTTGGTTCCCACAGAGGCGACTAGGAGATGTATCAGTTCCAGCTGTTAATGGCACAGATACACCTGATGATAAGAAGTCTGAAAGTGTGCCAGAATTCTGCATTGATGCAGGCTCCACTGGAAATATTGCCAGGTTCATTAACCATAGTTGTGAGCCTAATCTGTTTGTTCAGTGTGTTTTGAGCTCACACCATGACCTCAAACTTGCTCGGGTAATGCTATTTGCAGCAGACAACATACCTCCTTTGCAGGTTATTAAATGTCTCTTTCTTTTTCTGCTATAAACATGTTTTTCATTAAAGTTATTGAACCTGTGCTCTTGATAATTTAATGAGGTGGCGTTTTAAAAAAAAAAAATATGTATCGAGGTATTTTTCCCCGTGGATTTCTTTTTGAAAAGAATATGGCTTAGGCCAAATGATTGATGTTATATGATTGTGCAGTGCCTTTGTTTCGGTACTAAATTATAAAAGAATTATATTGTGAGGCCATTAAGCAATTAATAAAATGTTCCTATCTTTTACTTAATGAATTTTTTGGGGCTTATTTACATGCATTAGATTGACCTTTTCTAGATAAGTTACTAGTTGTTCTTGTAATAATTTTGATAATGCACTCTTCTGTGGTTCATGGTTTAGAACATTGCAATGGCAGCTTCTCTTTTGAAAAATTACTCACATTTCTTTCTCTTAGATAATACACTTGATTCCAGTGCCACAGGATTTGAAAATGTGCCGTTCACTGTTTTACTGGTGCTTCATCAGATTTTTTGACATCATGCATGTAATCAATTGTAAAAATTCAGCATTGTTATCCTTATATGCTTATTCTTTTGATATTGACCTTTTTCAAACCAATTTTATGACATCAGATTGATATTGCATTCTGTAATTAGGGATGTAAATAAACTAAGACAACTCACAAACTACAAGAGTTCTACTTGAAAAATATTTATTGAGTCATGCTTGAGCTTGAGCTACTCGAATAATTAAATGAGCAGAGTTCGAGTATGAGAATACTTGACTCAAGAGGCTTGCAAGCTTAATTGTACTGTTAATTAATTTACTATTTTGTCCTTTAAATTCTTGCATATTACAGCATTGCCCTAAGTATATGAACTTAAAAGCCTAGACACTACTAATGCCTCTTTCATTATACACCCACCAAACCTCTTTCTTCTCTGCTGCCCTCCCTCCTTATCTCCCTCAACCTCACACACTGCTTCTTCACCCTCGCCTTTTTAACTTCATCATTTTACATGGAATCCCTTCTCTCTTGCTTCTTTTCTTCCCTTTGGACTCTGACCCTCTGGACTCTCTCTCTCTCGTTTGATATGCTGCTTTCCATTTCACATCCTGTAATCTCACTGCCTGCTCCTTCTTGACCCATGAAACAATGTCCTCTCTTGAGCCCTAACTGGTAACAAAAAGCTTGGAAGTGGGGTTCATATTTTAGCTTAAGATATCTCTTGTTCCATGGTTCTTATTGTGGAATTAAACTGTGAGGTCAATCCAATTTTGTCAGAGAATTTTCATTTTGTTGTTAATTTTTGCTTTATTTCTGTAGGTCAAAAATCTTTTCTCGCTTTTTTTATAAAAAAAAAAAAAATTTGGGTTTACAGAAATCTATTTTAATTGTTCAGATGGTTATCCTGCAATATCAAGAGGATATGTCTCGTTTGCTAACTTGCATCACTGCAAATCTGTTGGGGATTTGGATGAATTTGGAAGGATTTTTTTTTTTTTTTTGAAAATTGTTAGAAGATAGAGTTTAGGGAATGGAGCCCACTAATGCCATTAACAAAAAGAAAATAATTTACATTTTATTATTATTAAATAAGCTTAATTGAGTCAAGCTCGAACTTTAAACTTAATGGTCGGCTTCGAGCTTTAGAGTCGAGCTTGAGTTTTGAGCTCAAGCTTGAGCCTGATAGTATTCAACTTGACTTAGCTTGGTTGCACTCGTAAGGACATCATGTCTGTTGGGTCTTGGTGGGCTATTTGAATGGAGCTTTTCACCATGATCTTATCTGGTATTTAGGGATGATTTCACTCATGTTAAAATGAATAATGGTCTTGTAACTTATGTAATTCCAATGAAAAACTATTTTATATTTTGGTTTGTAAGGCATCTTTGATTAAACTTATCCTTGGATGATGATTGCTTTTTCAATTTGCTGTTGAAATATCCACTTGTTGGATTGCTATTAGATTGGATAGCAATTTGGTGTGCAGTCTTTGGTTAAAATAGCTACTAAAAGTTGCATTTGGGGTTATTAATCACTGAAAGGTAGGCTGATGGCTCAAGTGCTTTTATTTGTCAAATCCAAAATTTCAGGTGCGAGACATTTAGAAGCTGAATGCCAAGTCTCTGATCATGAAATCAAATATGACATTAGTGTCTTGATTTTATTTAATTTTGTTTTTTCAACTGATCATATTCTTTTCTTGTTTGCAGGAGCTTACTTATGACTATGGCTATGCCCTTGATAGCGTCTCTGGCCCCGATGGAAAAATCAAACAGATGGCATGCTACTGTGGTGCAGCAGACTGTAGGAAGCGCTTGTTCTAGTCATCAGTATCAAGTTATGTTTGTCAAAAAATCAAGGGTTCTTCCTTTCTTGTCCAACATATACTGGTTACAACTTCACTAACAGTCAGTAATTACCATCAAGGTGTTACTGGGTATATGTTGTTTTGTAAATCTGTTCTGCCTACAAAGCTTCCAATGCTGTAGCCTGCAGGCCCCGGTACTTTTTTTTTTTTTTTTTTGGTTTTTAATGTCCTTGATTAAACTACGAATGTTATACATCAAACACTACATTGATATTATAGTTCAGAGCAATGGTAAAAAGGAAGTCTTCTTCAATCTTTTGTGCAATGTTAGGAGAGGAAACCAGAAGTCGAATTCGATGATATAAATTCTTTGATTGCAATGGTTGATTGTTACATTTGCTCCTGTAGGTTTTGAAATTCTTACTTCTGCCATGTCTTGTATACAAAGCTTCACCAATTTGATTTATAGATTTAGCCCAAAAACTTTAGTTCTATATCTAAAAGTCTAGTCTGTAGTTCAGTTTAAAGGTTTTTGGTTTTTCCCTGCAAAGACAAGTATTCAGCGGAGAAATTACAATTTGGTTCTTTTAGATTATTTCGTGGTTAATGTACCTCGAATTATGATGAATACAAAACTAATCGGGAATGAAAATCTGTTCTAAAATCAATCACAAGCAAAAGATGTGACAACCATTCATCTTCCATCTCTCAAAATGTCAATATGTCATGATTTGCTGAAGAAGCTGCAAATATTTGTTCAAGCTTTATATTTTGAGGATTTGGCAAGTCAATTGCTGTTTTTTTTTTATTTGTCCCTGTAATTGGCGTGCGGATGCTTCCTTTCAGCTTTTCTCTCTTGCAAGGCATTTTCCCTTTAGTTTGAAATATATTGCAATTTTTTTAAAATTTAAAAAAAAAAAAAAGGGAAAAAGATGGATAGGACTCTACAGCCTGATGATCTACCCAAGGATTTGGATTTTTGCATGGAAGAAGACATGCGGGGCAGATCTCATTCTGCAAATGGGGTTAGTCATGAAAAGTAGAAATACTTTTAAGTAGATTTAGTTTATCATATAATATGTTAAATCATGTAATTTGAAGAGATTTACACTATATTTTTGACATGAAAAATTATGAATTCTTGCTCGTAGCTTTTTCTAATTGGATGATTCCCTATTTTATATGATGAATTTAATAATTGGATGATTCCCTATTTTATGTGATGAATTTAATCTATATTATAATTTCTTTATAATTCATGTAAGAATCACTCCTAACAAAAGAGAAACAATTTGGAAGGAGTTAATTCCACTCATGTCTCTCCCTTTTTTTTTTTTTTTGCTTTAAAGTGAAAGCCATCTCATGAGAGTCAAATAACGAGTTTTTTTTTTTTATATCATTTTTCAAATTTTGAACTTACATTTTATTTGAATTTTTATAGAAATATTTATTTTAACTTTTGAAGTACTTTTTATTTGTCAATTTCAAAAGATTTCCTATAAAGTGTTTGTTAATAAAATAAAAGAGCCAATAGCTGTTTGAAGCTTTAATAGCTTCTGTTTGCGAAAATTTTAAATAAGAAACTTTACATAATAATTATCATAATAATAAAATTAACTTTAAAATTTATCTACATTATTCATTATACCCTTTTATATTTTTCCAATAACCTTACCTTATCTTTGTTACTTGATAAGTTATAATGATATTATTATAAAATATAATATAATTGAAAAGCTTAAATAAAAATATTATATAATTATTTGTAAAAATTTTAACAAATTTTATACAATTAGTTATTTAAATTTATGAAAATTTTTTAAATGGTAATAAAAATATTTATAAATATTCAAAATAATTATGACATTCATATTCATGCGTGGAAAAATATTACCGTGTTATAAATTGAATAAAATTTTTTATTAGTTTCATTTAGCATATTATGATTTGTATAACGTAATAAATTTTTTTAAAAAATAATTACTCCTTTAATCTTCATTTAATATATTAACAGTAATCTCTAACAACTTTTATAAATAGTTTTTATTTATCAATTACCATATATCAATTCCCAATTATTAGCTATCAGTAACAACTATCAACAATGAACAACACTTAAATCAAATGGACCTCTTAATAGCAATAAGCAACATTTGAAGAGTGTTTAATGCAACTAGAAACAACTAATAAATATTTATTTAGTAAATTGTGAATATAATTTCAATTAATTGTGATTTTTATCAACTCCTATTTAGAGTGTTTTTTGAATCTCTATAGTAACAATAAAAATTATTCTATTATTATTCTTAAAGTTTTATTATTTTAACTATCAGCTACAAATTATAATATTTTAATTATTTTATACAAAATAATTTATTTTAAATTATCATATATAAATTTTATAAAAAATTAAAAAAATTATATGTAGGATATTTTAATTACTAAAAATATATTGATATATACTAATTAACCTTAATAAGAAATAATTACTAAGATTTTATAAATATAAATTAATAATTATTGTACTCTAAGTTCTAAAATTAAACTTTTTGAGTATATGTGAAAATATATTATTTTATTATATTTTAATTTTAATTTATTTAATAAAATATTAATATATTCTTATGAGTTATTTTATAAATTAACAATTGCTAGACATAATTTATCAAATACTTAATATCAAATTATTATCAATTAGTGGTTATCAACAACAGTTATCTGCCACATCTAACAACTATTCCAAATATATCCTATACTAAATGAACACTTAATATATTTTTTATTTTTGTATTTCTTTTTAAGATTATTACATTTTGTTTTAAATCATTTCATTTCATTTTTAAACTATAAAAAAGACTAGAAACTAGCTATATAAGATGACTTTAAAAACTAAATAATTTTCTCAAAATAAAACAAATAAATAAATTTGCTTTGGTGAAAATCAGTAAAAATGAGATTACCATCTTAACAAGTATAAGAAAGTAGGGGTAAACACAGAACTCGGAGATTATTGAATTGGACTGAATCAAAACTGAAAAATTTTCGATGTGAGTAATAAAATACCCGAATTGAAATGTACTTATTTTTTTAAATGAGACGGTACTGGAAATTTTATATTATTCGAACTGAAAACTGAACCGTCTCGTACTGAAAAAACCAAACCGAACCGTAGTTTTATATATATATATATATATATATTAGTTTTACTAGTTAATTCACTCAATTAGTATATATTATTAATAATTAAACTATTATATATTAGTTTTACTAGTTAATTCACTTAATTAGTATATATTATTAATAATTAAACTATTTGTTAATTATTAGTTATAAATTAATAGTAAACATTTAAAAAATTAATTTAACATTTAAAGTGTAAGTTATTAGTTATAATTTATTAAATTATCACTTATTTATTTTAGTTTTTGAATGATTAAAAGTGAAAAATATAAAATTTATTTTATTTTGCTTCATAAAGATAGAAAATGTAAAGTTTAATTTTGAATAAATTGAAAGAACCAAATATTCAAATCAGTATTAAATCGAACCTAACTATCCCGAAAGAACCGAAAAATCAAATTGAACTGTTTTGAATTTATAAGGAACCGAATCAGATGAAAATTTTGGGACAACTCGGATTCTCTATTTTTAAATTCTCCAAAATTTTGATATGATCTCGGAGATTTTCAAATCTCCAAATTGAACCCAACTGCACTCATCCCTATAAGAAAAGAGTTTCACTTCCACACATGCTATTGTGCCCACTTTTCCACTTACCTGGTGAAGAAAGACTTAAGGACTATAATGAAGGTCAAACCAAAGATGAAGCTAACTTCTTTTACGTGTTCTAAATCTTTTCTTCTTGATGTATTCAGCCAAGGCAAGTTATCAAAGAATTCATTACAACTTTAAGATCTAGTCACAAAAGGTTTAACAATTTTAAAGATGCATTTAAAACTTTTATGTAAGGGAAAATTACAAGTGGATTGGCCCAAGAAGATCAAAACTTGCGTGAAGCCCAATTGCATAAGGATGAAAATTTGAACTCTTTAAGTGGAGTGCTTAATTCGATTCAATGGAGCCCAATTGATAGAGAGGTAACAAGCGCAACACCATTCGGCCAAAGCATGGGAAATAAAGCCTAATGTATGTAAGGCATTAAGACAAGCCAAAAGTCAAAAATTCTTGAAAGATATATTTAATTGGCATTGTCTTCCTAATGCCATAAGAAAATCTCCTCATTTGTCGAATAGTTAGTTTTAGTTAGAATTTTTTAGTTAGTTGTTTTTCTTTGTCAAGAACCTTGAAATAAGGTATTTTATTGCTAAAGGTTAGTTAAGCCAAATATTGTCAGACAATAGGATTATTTCTTTGAGTCTTTATGTGTATGTGTGATTAGTAATCCAAATAGGATTAGGATTATGTGAATTCGGCCGAGACTTATAAGGTTGAATTAGAGAGAGTTTTTAGGGTTTTCTTAAACATATGTAAAGGGTATTTAAACCCCTATTTGACCATCAATAAAGATAACATTGGTTTTTGCTTAATTTTATGAGAATAATTTTCTTCTTTAGTTCTTAAGTAGACTCAGTGAGATTGTTGAGTTAGTTTGATAATTTCACAAAACTTATTTAATTTAGATCTTGAATTACTTAATTAATTTAGGATTGAGATTAATATAACTTTAAATCTTATAATTTAGGTTGTTAGAAACAAATTTTCTATAGATCTAGTTTAGATTTAAGGATTTAACTTCTTGATTTTTGAATAATAGATTTGGGATTTGTGTTTGTATATGGGTAAGAAAGTTAATTCAACCTTGTTCGTATCACTTTTTCCGTACAAATTTCTTAGATATTTGAGATTTCATAGGTTGGTCCTTAGATGAGGGTTGCTATATCATGGACCTCTGTCCATATAGTAATATGGACCAAGAGTCGATCATATGTGTGAGAGATAAAGAAAAAATGCAGAAATTTTTCTTCTTTGGTCTCATACACAACTTTCCTTTTTTTTTTTTTTTTCTTGTTTCATTTTTCTTTTCTTATAATATATAATTATATTAATACAATATATAATTATATTGAT
The DNA here is from genome assembly GCA_949677035.1 of Omphalea diandra. Taxonomy (NCBI): domain Eukaryota; kingdom Viridiplantae; phylum Streptophyta; class Magnoliopsida; order Malpighiales; family Euphorbiaceae; genus Omphalea; species Omphalea diandra. Next base: position 71,857 of record CATIWR010080295.1, read on the forward strand.
TTATAATTATATTATATTGTTATAATTATATAATTTATATTATTATAATAAATGAGATTTTTATTCCACAAAATTCAATTTAGATATATGTAATTTATTTAATCTAATGAATACTAATTTTATGTTACATAATTAAAATAAAAATTATAAAAAATAATACAATAATAAAAAATATAATGAGTATATAAAATTTTATAGTGTTTATCAATTTTAAATTTGCAAATTTTATATTTGTAGGTATGTTATTTATGTTTATATTAATATTATTAAATGGATTTTTATATTTTTTTGTAGTTCATTTGTTACATGGTGAAGGTTGATTAATTAAAATATACATGTTCATTTTTGTAATTCATTATATAAGTTTATTTGGTATCAACTATATATTCATTATCAGTAAACTATAAGTTTATTTTTTGTTAAGTACAAGTTTATTAGTAATAAACTATATATTCATTTTTGTGCAAACTTCTATGTGAATATTTTGTGAATTTAATGTAAACTATAAGTTCATTTTTTGTAAACTGTAAGTTTATTATCAGTAAACTGTAGATTTATTTTTTATAAATTGTAGGTTTATTTGATTTAAACTGTAGATTTATTATTAATAAACTGTAAATTCATTTTTTATTAAGTTGATTAATATAATATACTATAATTATATTATATTATAAAATTATAATATAATTAATTTATAAAATTTATAATATAATTAATTAATATAATAATATAAATTATATTAAATATTTAAATATAATTATATAAATTATGTAATTATAATAATATAATATAATTATATATTGTATTAATATAATTATATAGAATATATAAAATTATAATATATAAAAACATACAAAAATCTCTTTATAAGGAAAAAATGAAATAAAAAAAAAGAATATGTGGAAGAAAGCTATGCATGGAACATGAACACATTATTTTTTTTCATTTATTTTTGTATATATCATGAACTTCTGGTTCATATTGCTCTATGGATATGTGTCCATCATATAATTTGTACTCAGATGCTGAAAGTAGAATATGGGCTTGGGGTGACCAGAAATGAAGGAAAGAAAAATGGTTAATTACTAAGAAGAGCCCTTGAGGTTTGCCTTAATATGCATTTTGGTCTCTAATGTTTTTAAATCTACAAATTTTAATTCATATACTGAAGTGCAATTAAAATTTGAAATCAAAGAAGCAAAGTGATACATAATCTAAAATTTAGAAAGTATAGCAAGACTTTGATGATTTTAGAAGCAGGGTTACATATAATCATTTTGTCCATCCTTAGCACGCTTGACAAGGCTACCACAGATTTTTTTTACATTATTCATTACACCTCGTGCTTTATCATGAACTTACACTTCAACTGTACATGGTTTTAGGACTAAACGTATCTCATATACTTTGTAACAATGAAACATTGAAAAGCAATTAAATATATTTTTCAATAGTGTTGGGCGGCCATTCTGTGAAGTATTTAGTTAGAAATAAGCGTTTCCACAATTCAAAGTTCAAAAAATGGTCGAAACAAATGCTGCTGCTACTGCAATTAATCATCCTTTCAACCCTTGCCAGCTTTGCCCTTGAGACCAACTTGGCGCAATAGACAAACAAAGAAGTTATTATATACCCTTTGCCGCTTTCTTTATAGAAATTGAACTTTTGAAATATAAAATGTAGACTTCATTTGGTTCATGAAAATAACATGGAGTTGAACCAAGAAAACAATAACATTTCCATGTAGAATACTTGATCCTAATTCAGGTTCAATTATAAATGTGGAATATCCATTTTATCTAATAATAATTCCACAATTTCAACATTTGCTCAAAAGTTAATCTTATTTGGTTGACTTCAAACTGTGAATCCTCATCTGTATCGTGAATGTAAATACTGTTTCAAACTTGGACATTGAGGTACTACCAACAATCATGTTCACGTCTCTAATACAAGACATGTAAACCCCATCAGTACTATATCTACTCAAGAACTAAGCTCCCACCTAGGAAAGGGTAAGTCAGAAAACCTGTATCTTTGCATACAAAATACCCAACAAAGTAGCAGTTAAGGAAAGTGTACCAAAAAAGATGGCAGACCTTTCAAATGTATTCATCCATTTCTAAGCTCGCCTTTGTCCTATATCTGCGGCCTGATCTCTGCGAATTTTTTCTCCTATCACCTGTTGTTTCAGGTTCATCTTCCTCCATGGCACAATGTTCATTATCTTCTGTATCCGCAGGCGCAAAGCTAATAGGTAAAGCCCTCCTCAGCATAGACTCCTTACAGGGATCATCCTGGTTTAGCTTGGACTCAATGCAATTATCTATCATTTCAGTATCACTGGCTCTCATCTTTGGAATGAAGGTTACTGATTTTGGAAGATCAACACAGGCATCATCTGATTCTGTAGCATTTGACTTGTTCAGCATCTTAAGAAAGTCCATATAGGCTTGCCGGTTAGATTGTTCATCTACATCACTTGATAAATCGAAAGTATAACGAGTGTACTTGGAAGGATTTAGCATATAATCAGGAATACCAGAAGGATAATCTGGGGGCAAAGGATACGCCAAGGACTCATCCACTGTATCAGTTTCCATGTGCTTATCTTTGATTCTTTCAGACTCTTTATCACAACTATCTTTATATTCAGGATCAAATCGGACACTTTTCTGTGACTTGGATTCCGACTGATGACTTCCTGTTTCAGAATCAGACTCACAATCCCTTCTCTTTAGAATGGATTTCAAGTTACCATCCTCAGACAGCTAAACAGGATCATCAACAACAGTGAGTGAATCTTGCTTAGAAACCCACAAAGAATCCATCTTTTTTGCAGCTTCTGCATCTTCCTTGAGCCTAAGTTTTGCAGCAGCATGATTTGCACACGGATCCCTAGCAAAATCCTTAAATGAATTGGGCAGTTCATTATTAGAATCTTCAATTAACCCATAATCATAAATACCACTTGTGTAAAAAGGGTCACCAGCCTTCTCCTTGCCAACAGCCACTTTATCATATTCATCTTCCTCTTCCTGCATTTAAATAAATAATAATGCTTCAATTAATCATCATCCTACTGAATACGGATTTAACTGTCATCATATCATTATTAAGTCTTAATAGCAAACCATACCAAGAGAAGAACAGAAAATTAATATTTATTTGATTATTGACACCTCGCAATAGTGCAGTCCAAGCCAATGGAGTTCTTAATCTCCCACTCTTCATCATTATAATCAGCAGGTTGAGAGTTCTTGTCACGTGATCCACGTGACAGCTGATCACCATCGTCTTCGTCGAGATATTCCAGGTCCTTCTCCAGCTCCGAACGGAAATCAACTTCGGACTTGTCTGGAATGCTGGCCCAAAACCCTTTCTTTAATGGAAACAAATTGCGTTCGCGTTCAGGGTTGTCCTTTTCTCTGTTCCATTCGTTCCGCTCGATTTCTTCGTCTGTGAGAGACCATAGAGAGCTTAGTGTAGAAGACGGAGCCAATGCTGCCGACGATAGAAAGCCGAATACTTTGTCGACAAGAACTCTAAGCCTGTGATTGGCAAAGATCAATAGGGAGGAAGGAAAATAAGGAGGAATTTTCCCTACTTATTTTCCTTCTTCGTGATTGGATAAAGAGGAAGAGAAGGAAAATAAAATTTATTTTCCCTTAATTGGATAAGTAATTATGAAAGGAAAGGAAAATAATATTTAATAAATTTATAATTTTAGCTTTTAATAAATAAAATAGTTGAATATATAATTGTATTGGATAATAATAAAAAAAATAATAATTAAAATTTAATTGATTTTATAATTGTAGATAATGCCTTTGAGAAAAAAAACAAAAAAAAAAAAAAAGAAATGGAAAAAAGCAAAGAGTAGAGTAAACAGTAGCTCCTCGTTGCTGGGGCTTATAGTATTCTTTTGGATTATAGCATCATGGACACCTTTCTTGCCCGTTGTACTTTTTATTATTTCCTCGGTTCT
>CATIWR010080296.1:0-16252 GCA_949677035.1 Omphalea diandra
TCTTGACAAAGTAGATTGATCATCACTAATATTTCAAATAAGTGTTGATTTTGCAGAAATAAATAAATCTCTCAAGAAGAAATGCAAGGAGTTGATAAACTCCAAAGTGACATGTAAATCGCAACCGCAATCTAGGATTTGCGACTGTGACTCATGTTAAGACATACTGAAATTCAAGAAAGCAAAATCGCGGAGCCATTCTCAGCCGCGACCTTTAGAAAAGAAGAAGCCAAAATGTGACAAATGAATTCGTGAATGAATTCGTGGTGAAAGTCACGCCTTAGTCGCGATCGCGAATTTCAAAGTAACTCAAGAGAGAAGCAAGTCCACAACCACAGCTTGACAAGTGTCCCAGAAGACTGTTGGAGGTCAAATTTTGTGGAGGCATCTTGTTGGTAGCGACCGCGAATCCTGTGAAGGAAAGATGACCACTTTGGCAGATGGATTCGCGTCCTCTATCGCGGCCTATGTAAGAAAACTCGTGACCGTGACTTCTGAGAGTAGGTAAAAGACAACAGCTCTATTTTTCTAGTAAACTAATAAGAAGCTGCCACGTGGACTAGCCGTTAGATACAAATGGGGTTTCCCTTGAAGAATTTGGATTTCACGAACGCAAAATGCAGTAGCGACCGCGATTTCATCTTGACAAGCATTAAATGCAAAATCTGTCAAGCATGTCTCAAAGATTTGATAAGCTATGATATGCAATGTCTCTTTGGTGAAGTTTGACTATAAATACTCCACCAAACAGCCATGAATAAGGTCGCTAACGAATTTATTACAAGTGATTAAAGCTCTCAATCTTTGCTACTCATTTTCTTCATCTTCTTTATGAAATTGTAATTGTTAGGTGTGAGCATTAAACACCAAGTTGTGAGGTTTTGTGTTAGCCTATAAAAACACTTCAAGAAAGGTTTAAGTGTGAGCCTAGTGAAACACTTGAGTGAGGTTTTGTGTTAGCCTGAAAACACATTGTTGTAAGATTTTGTGTTAGCCACCAAAATACAAGTTGTATAAGTTGGGTGTGAGCTTGAAAACACTATTGAGATAGTGAAATACCCAATTGATTAATTGGGGAGTGGACGTAGGGTCAATTATACCCAAACCACTATAAATTGATTGTCTCTCTTCTACTCTTTCTTCTCCCCTTTATCCTTGTTTTTGAAATTTTTATTCACCAATTCAACCCCCCTTCTTGGTGCCTAGGGACAACATCATGTACATACATTTAGATAGAAACTAGTTATGGTCACTAGTCTTGACATTAGTTAACATATATGTACATTAAATACATGTTAGATTGTGTGTGTATGATGGACAAAACCTTTATGCATATGTATTTTTGACCATCGATGCTATGAGTTTTATAAATGAAAATGGTTGTTACAATGGCCCATGCATATCTCTCACTTCTTGTTTTGACCCTTTATCATGGTACCCCATTCCTTTCCTAGTAGTCTGGGTGGGAATCTCTAAGAACTTTGATACACTAGTAGAATTTTTCCCTAACCCCCTATCTTATAAGGAAGTTCATGTTCTTCATAATCCTTATTACCTTTGGATCAACCCATTTATCTATGACTCTAGTGACCCAAAATCCTCAAAGGTATGGAACAACCATATTCAAAGTCTATACAATTTCACCAACTTCGGCAAAAATGGTCATAACCTCTCCTTTGTAAGGGATCTTGACTTTCTAATGAATAATGAAAGGACCCCACTAAGAGGATGATCTCATGGCCTCCTCAGCAAAAGCGAGAAAGTAATCAAAATGTCTAAGACTATGAATGCCACCATGGCCTCAACTACTTTTGTTTTTACCATAGTCTTAAATATGCCTATAGTTGGCCTTCTATTATTATCATAGGCCCTAATGATATTGTTAAAAGCTTCCAAATCCTTTTCAAATAACCTGAATTTGTGCAATAGTTTTATAGGACAGATGTTAATCTTGGAACCATCATCTATCATCACATATGAAGATTGTCTTTCTTTCACCTCTGTTCGCATAAACAGAGCCAAATTATGATATCTTCCCTTTAGCGAAAAATCCTCATATGAGAAGGTGATTTTGTCGTTATGAGTCACTAATACAACATCTTTTAGAGTAGCTAGCTTTATTAGAAATGTCTAAACTGGATAGAGCTTATATCATAGCCTTCTAATGCTCCTGAGAGGTAATAAGCAACTCTCATACACTGATCTGAGCTAATACCTTTTTTAGCTGATTGACAATGGGATTGTCTTCCTCTCTTTCCTTTATGACAAGTCCATGTTTCCCCTTTTCAACCTTTGGTTTCTTAGGAGCTTTTCTATTAGGATAAAATTTCCCACTACGAGTTACATAGTTCACTTGCTCACTTTCTTTTCTTCATCGCTTTTCTCCTATAACTGAATTGTTCTTTACCTTTGTACTTCTTCTATCTCCTCATCTAAGCTTTCCTATGGATTGATAGTATAGACAATTGGAACCTTAGTCATAACCTACTCGATAGTGACAGTAATAACCTCCTCAAGAATCCAAGAATCTATCATTAAAGTCCCTTAATTTGGGAGAGGAACATTTTGATAGTTTGGAAGAGGGTTCCTTCGAATGCTAGGCCTTCTAAAGTTTGGTGAAATGATCGTCTTATTATTGATAAGGTCCCGAATCTCATGCCTCGATTTATAATAGTCATCAATGTTGTGACATACTCCTTAATGAAAAGCATAGTAAGCATTGTCGTCATACCCCCTAGACAATGGATTAGGATGTCATTTCAGTGTTAAAGCCTTTAACACCCCCTTCTTCAGCAACCTCTCAAATGCCTTAGATAGAGGCATCCCTACATTAACATTAGTCATTTTGTTCCCTTCTACTTAGAGTTGAGATGGGGTGTTTTTCCTTCCCCTATACTGCCTTTTTGACTCAAATTCTAGCTCTCTAACATGCAAGCCTGCTTCTCGGAGATCCTCAAAATTCTTGACCAACATTCCTCTAATACTAGTGTTAATTCTAGGTAAATACCCTTTCACGTTGCTCTCTCCATGGGCCTTGTGTTTGCTTCTGAGGTCATATACTGCCATCTCTTAATGTAATCATTGAAGCTCCCACCAGTCTTTTACTTCAAGGACTTCAAATCTTGCAGTGTGAGCTTTAGATATTGTTGGCCCTAGGTACTAAGAAGGGAAATTTGAATTAGTGTTTAAAAAAATTAAAGTGAGGGACAAAGAAAGAGTATAAAAGAGACATAAAGATTTATAGTGCTACGAATGTTAATCAACCCTACTTCCACTCCCTAATTCTCTGCAATTGGGTGTTTCACTCACTTAAAATTATGTTTCCAAGCTCACACCTAACTTTTACACTTTGTGTTTTCAAGGCTCACACAATAACCTTTCTTACAAGTGTTTTCTAAGGCAAACACTAAAACCTCTCTTAAGTGTTTTAACAAGCTCACACTAAAACCTTTTTCAAGTGTTTTTATAAGCTTACACTGAAACCTATTACAATTGGTATTTAATGCTCACACCAAACAATCACTTAAAGAACAGAAAGAATGAGTAGCAAATTTGCAAGAGTTTTGTTATAAGTTAATGAATTCTCCTTTATTTACATATGTTTGGTGAAGTATTTATAGCCCATACCCACTAAAGAGATGTCACACTATGAAGCTCATTAAATCTCCAAGTCATGCTAGGCATATTCTTCATTAATTACATGATAGGAGGAGTCGCGGTCGCTACTAAGGATTTGCGATCGCGACATTCCAATTTCCATATGAGACCTAAAAATTATAGAAAAAAACCCCATTTGTGTCTAATGACTAGTCCATATGTCATCTCCTTATTGGTCCATTAGGAAAATATAGTTGTTGCTTTCTAACTACCCACAAAAATCGTGGTCGTGATTAGTCTTTATGTTGGGCTCAACTTAGGATGCGAATTCTTCTATTTGAAGGACAATTTTCATCTTCATGAATCATGGTCGCTATCCATAATGCCACCCTCGCAAATTGTGTTCTTCAACGGATACTTGGGACACTTGGCATGCTGTGGTTGTGGACTTAGTTCCCTCTTCAGTCACTATGAAATTCATGGTCGTGACTGAGACACGACACTGACCACAAATTCGTTTGTGACATTGACACTCCCATCTTTGGATGAGTCGTGGCTGCGATGATGCCCGCGAATTTGTCTGGCCTAGTTTCACTTTGTTCTTGAGCTAAGTCGCGGTCGCGAATTAGAAGTCACTGTCCGCGAATTTTAATGAACTTTGCCTTCTTAGAGATTATGAACTCCATCCAACTTTCACTTGAAAAACTAACTTAAATATGCAAAACAACTCTTAATTGAAACATTAGGATTGATCAATCTCCTTTGTCAATATCAAAAGAGGTCCAAGACTTAGGATTGATCATCCTTGTCCAACAATCTCCCTTTTTTTATTTTGACAACTTAGATTGTTCTTTAGGGAAAAATAATGCAGAAATGTCAAGTTGGAGTGCTAATATGATTCAACGAATGCTTAAGGTGAAATTTCCCAAGTATGGCATTCAATTAATCAAAATGAAATTTATAAAAAAAATCCTAAGTATAATGTTCCCCCTCAACTTATGTTATTATTTGCAAGTTATTTTATCTCCCCTTAGACTTAGATTCTTTCTTATTTCTATCTCCCCCCCTTTGGCAGTATCAAAAAGAGGTGCATAAGAGAAAAGAACACATGAATAACAAATAGATAAGTGTTAATAAGGAGCAAAAATCAATAATAATGTAATCATAAAAGTAAATTCCATCAATCACATAAGACAAGGAATTTCAAAGAAACATATTTGATTCAATTATAAACAATTGTGGGATCATAAGATTTTCATTTAAAAACAAAAAGAAAGTACAAGGAATCCCTATTCTAGAAAGTTAGATAGTCATCCTCATCTCTAGAAGTTTCTTCTACCTCCTCATTGTTGGCACCTTCTACTTCATCTCCATCCTCAACTTCTTCATTGCCTCTTCTTTTTTAGTATCTTCAAATTCAGTAAAGTCTAAAAGATGGCAAGGAGGAACACCCAACTTTTCTTGCAAATCCACCATGTCACTATGAAGATGTGAGAGAAATAGGAATCTCCTCCTCATCTTTCTTAGCATCTTGTCCAATTTTTTATTAATGGTGGCAAGAGATAGTTTGGACTTGGGTTTTGGTTAAGAAGGGGCCACTGATAGAGCTCCTTCTTCTATGATGAGCTTCTTCCTCTTAGAGGCTTGGGAGGATTCCATTTTCTTAGCCCAAAAGCAACCAATGTATAGGCATATGTATCCGAGTGTATGGCTTTGACATTGATAAGGTAAGTGAGGTTAAGAAAGTTTTGAGAAGGGAGGAGTTTTTTGGTGAGGAATTTTTCATTTTCCTCATCAAATGCCCTTACAAATTGATAGATCACAGTAATATGTGAAGGCATAAGGAATTGGCTTTTGGGTTTGGCAATCAGGTGAATCAATTGATCCACAAGATATTTACCAATTTGAATAGGTTTATTTTTGACAAGGCAGAAAAGAAATGCCAAGTCCTTTTGGATACTTTCTCATTACCATCACCTCTAGCATTTACGGAAAAGGTGATGATACGATGGAGTATCCAAACATGTAAGGTTTTAATGTGTTTGGCCAAGGAAGTTTTAGGGTCGTGTTTAGTTTCAATAGAAATTTCCAACAATAATTCGAAATAAATAACATCAAGTGCAAAGATAATGAAAGGAATGTTTTCTCCGAATTAAAGATTGAAAAGGGAGGAAAGTTGTTCAAAGGTAATGAAAAATGGATTGCCAAAAGCCCGAAATACTAACTCGTATTGTCTCGCTTGAGAATCAAATTTATGACTCCGTTGGACTGTGCACCTAAATTCCCTCACAACTTCTTCATAACTAGGTTCATCTTAAAAGATGAACTCATTCCAGCCCAATTTGGAGAGGAAAGCATGAATCTCTGCATTGATGCCCAGAGTCTCCAACAGAAAAGTAGAAGGAATCTTATTGGGGAGGATGATCTTTGATGAATTTGCCTTGTATTGCTCTTTCTCCTCTTTGGTGATACCTTTCATTAGGTGGAGTGCAGGGGGTGTAGATGGCTAAGCCACAACCTTACCCTTATATGATCTTGAGATCTTCTTGGGAGCTATTGCAATAGATTGAGAGAATTTAAGGATTTTGAGAGCTTTGGAAGGATAAGTGTTTTGAAGTAGGATGAAGTGATGAGAATCACTATTTAGGGGGTTTATATAGCCATTAAAGGGGTGTGTAAACGGCTATAAATGGCTAGAAATGGATTTATGAAGAGTTGGAAATGTTTGACAGTCAAATCACTTAATGTCTTGGAAGTTACTCAAATTGGTGTCTGCAAATTTTGGGATCGCGACTGCAATTTCCAAAAAATGTTAGTAATGAACAAATTTTTCCTAGGAATACACACTACAATGGTCAGAAGTTTGAATTCTTAACCAAAATTTGCGATGGAGCTTGATTCTCGCGCCCGCGATTTGATGTTTGACAGCCAAGTAACTATGACTTGTAATTCGTGACCGTGAAAGGAAGATAACGACCGCGAATTACAAGTCAGCAAGGATAAGGATAAAAAATAAGTTTTTGAAAAAAACAAAATTGTGATCCACCAGAAATATGTTACAAAGAAAACACAAGACATACAATCAACACATAAGATCAAATTTTCACTTTAGGGAGCTTCCATCAAGCATTCTCAATTATCTCTTAATGATGTTCAATTTTTCTTTATTGAAAGGTTTAGTGAAAATATCCGCAAGTTGATGATTTGTGTTAATAAACTTTAACACAACATCACCCTTTTGCACATGATCTTTAAGGAAATGGTGTCTAATATCTATGTGTTTATTCCTAGAGTGTTGGATGGGATTCTTAGAAAGATTAATAGCACTAGTGTTATTACATTTAATAGGAATGTGATCAATCACTTTGTCAAAATCCTTCAATTCTTGTTTCATCCAAAGGATTTGGGTGCAACAACAACCCACAGTAACATGCTCAGTTTTTGCGATGGATAAGGCAACCGACAGTTGCTTTTTGTTAAACTAAGATACTAGGCATTCTCCTATAAATTGGCAAGTCCTGAAAGTGCTTTTTCTATCTAATAAACTACTCGCATAATCCGCATTTGAATATCCTATGAGACTAAATGATGAATCCCTAGGATACCATAACCCTAAGTGAATTGTGTCATGCAAATACTTAAAAATTCTCTTAACAACATTTAAATGAGACTCTTTAGGAGAGGATTGGAACCTAGCACACATACATACACTAAACATGATATTCGGCCTAAAAGCAGTAAGATAAAGTAGAGATCTGATCATACCTCGATATCTCTTTTCATCTACCATCTTACTCGATTCATCTTTGTCTAACTTGATGGTACCACTCATAGGGGTTTGGCTACTTTGCAACCATCCATGCCAAACTTCTTGAGTATCTCCCTTATGTATTTAGATTGGTTGATGAAGATCCCTTTTTTAGTTTGCTTGAAATGTAGATCGAGAAAGAACTTGAGCTCCCCCATCATGCTCATTTTGAATTTCCTAGTCATACACTTAGCAAAATCCTCACAAAGATACTCATTAGTAGCACCAAAAATGATATCATCAACATAAATTTGTATAATTAGTGTATCATGAATGTGTTTTTTAACAAATAGTATGGTGTCTACTTTTCCTTTTCCAAAATCATTTTTCAAAAGAAATGAATTAAGCCTTTCATACCAAGCTCTTGGCATTGGTCTTGGAATCAAATTTTCCAAGATTATCGATGGTATTTAAAATATAGCATTTACATCCAAATACTATTAGGTATGATATGTTAGGTTTTCTACCATTCCATTGCTCATAAGATGTTTTATTGAGAATAGGTCTTTTAAAAACTCTATTTGCAATATAACACGAAGTATTAATTGCTTCAGCCCAAAAGTAATTCGGTAAAGAATACTCATTGAGCATGGCTCTAGCCATTTCTACTAGTGTTCTATTTTTTCTCCCTATAACACCATTTTGTTGTGGTGTTCTACGAGTTGAAAAATTATGGAAAACTTCATTCTCTAAATAATAAGTTTCAAAAGATTCATTTTGAAATTCCATTCCATGGTCACTTCTAATAGAAGAAATGAAGTAACCCTTTTCATTTTGAACTCTTTTTGCAAAACTCTTGAAAGCATCAAAAGTATCACTCTTATGAGCTAAAAAGGACACCTAAGTAAACCTAGAGTAATCATCAACTAGGACTAGTGCATAATGCTTTCCACCTAAGCTAGCACTTCTAATGGGTCCTATCAAGTCCATATGAATTAGTTGAAGAGGTCTAAAAGAACTTACAACATTTTTAGCTTTGTGGGAGGTTTGATGTTGCTTCCTCATTTGGCAAGGACCATATGTCTTGTCTTTAGTGAAATTTAGCTTGGGAAGGCCTTCCACTAACTTTCCTTTAGATAGGCTTTAAAGAAGATTCATGCTTTTATGTCCAAGCCTTCTATGCCATAACCAAGCTTCATTGCTCAAAGACATAAGGCATTTAAAAGATTGGTTAGCCAAATTTTCTAAGTCAATTGAGTAGGTATTGCCTTTTCTTTCACCCTTGAAAATAACCTCATCATCCACTAATATAGTGACTCGGCATTCCCTAGGATCAAAGGTGACTTTGTCACCTTTGTCACACAATTGACTTACACTCAACAAATTATGTTGTAAGCCACTAACTATTAAAACATTGTTAACCAAGGAATAATAATTCTTACTAATGGTTCCAATGCCAATTACCTTACCCTTGGCATTATTACTAAATGTGACATCTCCACCTTTTTTTTTGTTCAATGTCATGAATAGCTTTTTATTTCCAGTCATATGCTTAAAACATCCACTATCCATATGCCAATTGCTTGATTTGTTAGTGGTTACCACATTTCCCTACACAATAAAAGTAAGTCACCTTTTCTTAGGTACCCAAGCATAGTTGGGTCCTAGGAGGTTAGGAGTTAAAGGGTCCTCTAATTTGAGATGAGCCTTCCTAATAAAACAATGAATATTAACATGCCCAAATTTCATGCAATAATGACATTGGAGTTTAGACTTTGGAATCTTTCTCTTATGCACAAATTTAGTATGAGTAGAAGGCTTTATCATACTTTGATTATGTGAGTACATGCATGTGCATGAGTGATGAGAAGTAGTAGATAATTGTTTGTGAGTGTGAGTGTGAGCATGCTTTTTGTTATACATGTAGGCATGGTTGGCTCTTTAAGTCTTAGCTCTTGAGCTTTGGGGAGCCTTCCCTTTGCCCTTAGGCTTAAGAGGCTTAGTGCTAGGAGCACTTTTCTTCCCAATTACCTTAACACTTGAAGTTTGATGTTCTGATGATCTAACAAATGTAGTATGTGATGATGAGGAGGCTCCATTAAAGCCTAAACCATGTCTAATCAATGGTGGTCCTTGAGACACAATCAATATGTCCAAGGCTTCCTTTCCTTTGTGGAACTTAGAGATTGAGCTTCTAAGCTCAATGACTTCTCCTTTTAGGGAGTCATTCTCTTTTCTCAATGAAGCCAATGATAAATATGATATGGAAAGATTTTCCTTGAGTTATCATCCCAAGTGGCTGAGAAAGTCTTCTTCTTCTCCTTGTCCCATCTCTTCTTCTTCTTTATCTTGGGACAATTGTATTTGATGTGGCCTTGCTTGCCACACTCATAGCAAGTGACTTCATTAGTTCTCTCTCTAGGATTAGGAGTTGTCTTCTTGAAGCTTATTTTCTATTTTTTTCTTTTAATTCAATCTTTTGTCCTTTCGAGAGCAATGCTAGCTCTTTTTCATCTTTATCACTTTCTTCATCACTAGAGGTTGTTTCTACCTCCTTCTCCTTGGTTGAGGATTTGAGTGCCAAGGTTCTTCTTTCTTTTTTTTTTTTTTTTTTTTTCTCCTTGGCCCTTTAATTTCTTCATTTGCTCATCCTTTTGTAAGGCTAACTTATGAGTTAAGAGTTTGCCTATTAACACATTCGTAGGAACCTTCCCAATCTATGGGTTAGACTCTTAAATATTGTATACTTTTGCACTAAACTTATCTAATGGAAGAGTATTAAGGATTTTCGTGTTTACCTCATAGTTGGTGAGAGTCTTTCCGAATTTCTTCATGTTCATGATGATGGATAGGAGTCTATTCATCATTTCGATGATGTTTTCATGGTCTTTCATCATGAAGAGCTCTCATTCCATCACGTACATCTCCAATCTACTTGATTTAACAAGTGTTGTGCCCTCATGATAGTTTTCAAGAGTCTTCCAAATGGCATGAGTTGTTTGGCAATGTTGCACTCCTCCAATTTCTTCTTTAGAGAGAGAGCTTAGAAGAATAGTCATTGCCCTATTATTCTTGCCATTTAACCTCTAATGGGCTTCAACCTAATCTTCCCTTGGAATGAGTTCTTCAATTCCATCCACCACTTTAGAGGGTGGCTTCCATTATGACTATAATATCCCAAAGGTCCACTACATATGTATCAAGATAAATCTCCAACCTATACTTTCTATGAGTATAGTCAAATCCATCAAAGTATGGCTTAAGGTGTTAGTGGATTCCTCTTATGCCATGAACTTTGCTCAGCCAATTAAGGCTTATTTGTGAGACTTGGCTTTGATACCACTTGTTAGCCTTAGGCACTAAGAAGGGGGTTGAATTTGTGTTTAAAAAAAATTAAAGTGAGGGACAAAAAAAAAGTAGAAAAGAGACACAAAGATTTATAGTGGTTTGAGTGTTAATCAACCCTATGTCCACTCCCCAATTCTCTGCAATTGAGTGTCTCACTCAAAATGGTGTTTCGAAGCTCACACCTAACTTTTCCACTTTGTATTTTCAAGGCTCACACAACAACTTTCTTACAAGTGTTTTTTAAGGCTAACACTAAAACCTCTCTTAAGTGTTTTCACAGGCTCACACTAAAACCTTTCTCAAGTGTTTTTACAGGCTCACATTGAAACCTATTATAATTGGTGTTTAATGATCACACCAAATAATCACTTAAAGAATAGAAAGAATGAATAGCAAATTTGCAAGAGTTTTGTTACAAGTTAATGAATTCTCTTTTATTTACATTTGTTTGGTGAAGTATTTATAGCCTATACACACCAAAGAGACATTACACTTTGAAGCTCATTAAATCTCCAAGTCATGTTAGGCAGATTTTGCATTAATTGCATGACAGACAGGAGTCACGGTCGCTATTGAGGATTCATGATCACGACATTCCAATTTCTATATGAGACCTAAAAATTATTGCGAAAAATTCCATTTGTGTCTAACAGCTAGTCCACGTGTCATCTCCTTATTGGTCCATCAGGAAAATATAGGCGTTGCTTTCTAACTGCCTACAAAAATCACTGTCATGATTAGTCTATGTAAGGCGTAACTTAGGATGCGAATTCTTCTGTTTGAAGGACAATTTTCATCTTCATGAATCGCGGTCGCTACACATAATGTTGCCTTCGCAAATTTTGTTCTTCAACTGATACTTGGGACACTTGGCACGCTATCGTTATGGACTTGGTTCCCTCTTCAGTCACTATGAAATTCATGGTTGTGACTGAAATGCAACACTGACCACGAATTCATTTGTGACTTTGGCACTCCCATCTTTAGATGAGTCACGGCTGTGATGATGGCCGCAAATTTGGCTGGCCTAGTTTACCATGTTTTTGAGCTAAGTCACGATTGCGAATTAAAAGTCACTGATTGTGAATTTGGATGAACTTTGCCTTCTTAAACATTATGAACTCCATCCAATTTTCACCTAAAAAACTAACTTAAATTTGCGAAACAACACTTAATTAAAACATGAAGATTCATCAATCTCCTTTGTCAAGATCAAAAGAGGTACAAAACTTAGGATTAACCATCCTAGTCCAACAGATATGAATTACAAGCATTGTGTTAAGCCTCTATCAGCTTCTTCTAGTCCTCATAGATAGTCTTCAGTTGGTTAAAGTACCATGTTTTAACAAACCCTTCTAGTTACAACTCAAAAAGCTCTAACATTGTATCAGTCGATACCCTAGATGCTTTCATGACTAACACATATGAACAGACATGATTCTTTGTATTTTGGGTTCCTATGAACTTCAACAACTTAGGCATGTGAAAATTAGTTAGTAGTTTCTCGAGTTTGTGAGTAAGAAATTCTTCAATGTCTATTCCCTCTAAACCTTTAGCACCTAAAGCTTTATGTATTTTCTCTAATTATTTAGCAAAGTCATCAAATCAAGTACTTTCTTTCCTAATTTCTATAGACTTATCAGTGGCAACTATGGCACTACCTGTGTCCTTAGCAATTTTATTCTCATGATATTCTTTCATCCCAAATAAATCATCATCAATCCCCACAGGCTAGGAGGGTTCCATGAGTAGTTTCCCCTTATCAGCTCTACTAGTAGCTATATCTCTTTTATTTAAGACCTCATTAACCTGCTTGTTCACTTCTTCAACAATCCTTTCTTTCATCTTATGGTTGAAATCAGCCATCAACCTTTCCAAAACTTTATGTGGTGTGTTTGGTTCTATGACTAGACCAGCCTTTTGGCTCAGGTTGTCTTACTTTTCTTAGCGAATCAGTTGCTTATTCTCTTCTATAAGGGTTGGATGGAGCTATGATGGCTACATGATAAGGGTTATCAGTATGGTGCGTGAACAAATAATCAATGCATGTATGCATGATATGCATATATCATTTTGCACAAGATCATTCCAACCTTATTCCTCCCACACATAAGGTCTAATGCTCTTTCCTAGGTGGGGTCTCATTCTTACCAACAAGGGGTAGAGAATGCATGTGGTCACCTTAAACCAAGAAGAGTTAAAGCCTCAAAAGAACATATATACAAAGGCACTAAAAAGACAAACTCTTTCCATACTAAAAAAACATGTACAAGCAAAAGAAGACATCTATTTTGGGAAAGAGGGATTCACACAAAAAGTGTTTACATAGCGAGAAAGAAGGGAATACATAAGCATTTACATGTAGGGAATATTTACATGAAGGGGATGGGGTTACATTTACACTTACATTCAAGAACACCTAACCATGTTCTTCAAGGACTTTCACTCTTCTTTGAAGAAATGCAAACAATTGGGGTATTATATTCCAAGGTACTAATATTTCCTATATGTGCCTAATAGTTGAAAGGGTTGTTGTAGTTAATGGCTACAATAAATTTAGAGGGAATTGTCGCGATCCCCCATTCAATATACCCGAAGATACTAGGCATATAAGTGATGAATCATCCTCGTAATCTCCTAAGCCCAAATGGAGCTTAGGTCTTAAGCTTAGTGAATCATCACTTTATTTAAGAGCACCTAGTGCTTATAGTGAAGTGCAGAGGCTACATGAATGCAAAAGGACTACTCAGCAACAAGTTCAAAATATTAAAAGTGAATCATATATTAAATGTGAAGTCAATTTTGGGTCCCCAATGAAGTTGCCACTGTGAACGCCTTGGGAGTTTCGCAGTTGTGCTCGAATAAAACACTATTCATATAATAATCACATAAACTCCAACACTAAAAAGGCTTTCAAGGTTAAAGGAACCTCAAGTTCCTCATTTTATCATTACCTCTTAGTATCTCAAATAGAGCCAAAACATAATTTCAAAGCCAATGAAAAGGAAAAGGTACAAAAGCATAAAGATAGAAAGGTAATGAAAATCATTTATAAAACAAACAAGACTCCATTTTTAGGATGAATAGGGGCCTAAGTCATTAGACTTCACCCTATTATATCTTTAGAGTCACCAAATATCCCAAAAGACACCCCCAAAAGTAAGAAATTCAAAAGAAATAAGAAGAAAGTTTTCTGCTATGTTCAAGGAAACCTGGGTTGTACAGCCTACCAACAAGGTTGTACGACCCTCATTTTCTAGGTTTCAAAAATAGAAAATGAGAAAGAAAGGGAGATAAGAAGAAGAGGAAAGGAGATCTTAGGTGTGTTCTAGTGATGTCTTTGACTCAAAATCACAAAGATAAGTCCAATATCCTCTAAAGATGTTATGAGAATGCACGAATGCAAAGATGATGTAACACCCATATTCATTTTACATAACTCATATTACTCTGATACCAATAAATGTAACATCTAAATTAATTTGTCAAACTAATAACTGTGACATCCATTGTTCTCATTTGTAAGTCAGCTTTGATACCACAAATTGTAAGGTCACAACATGGCTACAACTGGTACCTATTAGAGCACTCAACATCCGAGATTTGCCCGTCGGCCCCGCGATGTCATACACACTAGGATTTGCACGTCTACCCCGTGTGTGCTTGAATCCTATGATACCACCAACTGTAACTATCGTCTTCAGTTGCAAATCATGGCATTTCATGTTTGGAAATGCATACACATTAAGGTTTATTCATCATACATATAAAATCTCATATGTATTTAATGTACATATGTGTTAACAAATGTCAGGACCAGTGACCATGACTAGTTCCTATCAAATGTATGTACATGACGCAAGGAGAGAGAGTTGGAATTCAGCCGATGACCTGTGTTCCTTGTGTCTCTATGCAAAACTTTATGTACCAAAGTGTCCAAAGTCTATGCTTCAGTATCTGAAAAATAATTACGATTTGGTGAGTCGCGACTCAGTGAATAAAAACAATAATCAAATTCTCATGAATCTATAATCAAATATTATCAAGATACATTACAAGTATAACAATTGACTATGCAAGTGCAAATGCAATAGCTTTGTTTTTGTCATGACTGAGCAAGGCAAACATTGCTCCTGGGATATTCATGTGATTCATGTAACATATGATATGGGACCTATTGGCCCATCTTCCTGTAATTTGCAAGTGTTTGACAAGTCGGTCATAACACCTCTTTTAGTTCCATATGCAAGTATTTATTCACAAATGATGTGCCAAGTAATTGTTAAGAGCATTTGATTCTCACTTGGCTTGTATTCCCATGTAACATGTAACAATTCAATTATATATACATGTAATAGAGTATAATCATATCATACAATTATCACATACACCAATTGAATCCAATTATTGTTTTTACTCACCTTTTGATGTGACCAACCTTTATGGTAGGGCTTTTTCAAAGTATGGAGATCCTAACATTTGATACATACATGGGTATAAGTATATTAAAATGATTATGAATGCTTGGTATACAGTTATGGCATGATTCATGAAAGTGTACCTAGTGTTTATACATATTTTCCTTATATGGCAGCCTGAGCTTGCTATATGGTCACAGCAATAACTCTCGATATACTTATCCAAATGGCTTGATTCTTTTTTACAAACAAACTAGACATATAATGGGACAACATATTCAAATTTCAGGCTAATATCATAGACACATAAAATGTGGTGAATTTTTAAATGTTGCCTTGTTGCAGTGTCTTTTTAGTCTAAGTAGGTCTTACTCTCTTGGACATATCTCAAATTGTACTAGTCCAATTGCAATAATATTCTACCATCAGTTACAAAACATATAAATGAACATTTTTTATGTTTTACACATTATCTAGTTCAATCTATAAGGTCACCAAAATAAAAAACCAATCACAGGGCAAGTAGGTTCATAACATGTTGACAACCAGTCATGATAAAGGGACAATATCTCAGCAACCATGCTGGATTTGGAAACAATATTTCATAGGTATGTACATCATACATAAATGTACAATTTCAATTTTGGACAATCATCAAATTCTAAATCTATGGCCATCAAATATTTGGAAAACAGATTCAAAAGAAAGGTGGGTTTCACCCCGGTAAAGAGTCAGTCCCAATCAATAAGCCATAACTCTTTCCACATAGTAAATAAATCAAAACTGGTTTACAGGTAATTAGAGAGGACATAATCGTAAAAATTTCATGTTTTACACTTTGTCAAAATCAAAACATAAGGCCATCAAAATATAAGAAAACAAAAGACTGAGATCATCTCGGTTCGGATTTGACCTAGTCCTTCTGAAGGGGTCCTATCTCCTCACATACACAAAATCAAGCAAAAATGTTTCATATAATTTATATGAGACATAAAGCTACAACTTTCATATTTTGTACTTTCCCTAATTCCTCTTCTAGGGTTACAAAATCGTGGGTGCAAAATTCTGCTCTAACAGCAAAATCTAACAGAATCAGCTCTTATTCTCTTGGATTACAACTTCCATCCAAGAGATCTACCTC
>CATIWR010080311.1:0-57188 GCA_949677035.1 Omphalea diandra
TATATATATATATATATATATATATATATATATATATTATTAATTAGTTGTATGAGTAAGACATAAGAGATGCTTTATTACTTTCGGTGTATCATATCTAATTATTGAATAAATGATATCTATTTTGATTGTTTTACTTAAACAAGAAGAAAATAACATTGTTTACATAATATTTTTCTCCATCTTCTGATTTGATGTTTTGATAAATTAGTAGATTGCCAAATGTTGATTTACAACAAACAACGTAAAAGTAGTAGAAGAAAGTATTAGAATCGTCATCATAAAAGTTGACAGTTAAAGATATTATAACATCTTCTACTAAGGGATGATATCATAGGCTTTTAGCATATTCAAAGGCCATGTGTAGCACTTGTGTGACTTTTCTTGAAACTGAATGTATAAGCCTCTTTAGCGAGACATTAATCTTGTATCATTACCACTATCTCAATTAAGGTTAGGAACTTCATACATAGATATCATGGATACAAGTAAGCACACGTTTCATATAATAGTGGCCCACCAAACATATAAAAGAGGTTAGCACTATATTTAAAATAGTTGTGAACATACCTATTGCTTGCTAGGCCTAGAGGGTGATCAAGTTAGTTGAGATTCCATTGTTAATGGGCATTCTCTTAATTAGATATTTGTTGAAAACGCTTTTAATTACTAGGGTATTGGCCTATGGGATCTTGACATAAAGCCTATCCTCAACCGTAAAAGTGATACTTTTGAATTTTTCTTGGGTCATGACTATGGTGATGAACACTTTTTTAACGTGTTTTACCTTTTTGGTTATGTTGTCTTCGTAGGTTGATCCTTCATCAATCATATTTATCACTGCTATTGGCTCTGTATAACTCGACCTTTTATTTTCTTATTTTCAATTTTATGATCCTCAAGCCTATCTCTTTTTCTAGTGAACTTATTTAATACTTCTTTTTGAATTAGTTTTTCTATTTTTTCTCTTAGGCATTTGCAATCTTTTATGTCATATCCATTATCTCTATGAAATTCACAACATTTTTCCTGATCCCTAGTGTTAGCATATTTGGTATTTAGTTTGAATGGTCATTTTACCTTTTTGCCTTTCTAAAAAGTTTAAAGCATGATTTTTTTTCTAGAGGGCATTCTAAGGGTGAATGCCATTTTTGTGTCGTATATTCTTTTGGTAGCTCTTGTCCTCCTTACTTACTATTGCTTTAGGGGTTATTCTTCTTCTATTATAGCTATTTAGTTTTGTTCTGGCTCTTTAAGACTGTCGAAATTCATCCTAGCTTATACATAGTCCAGCCCTGTCAATGAGATCCTCATACGAGTTAGACAGTTGTAAATGTAATGATTCAAATAATTTACCTGAGCCATACTTTTTCTTCATTATGTTTATAACTATCTTTAAGTTTAAGTGGTTTATATGGATATTTATGTCGTTGAAATGATCCACATATTCTCTATGTGATTCGCCTTCATTCCTTACTATCTCATGCAAGTTAGCTAAGGTATTTTTTATTGTTATGAAAGTGATGAATACAACCCTAAAAAGGCTAACCCATTGTTGAAAATTGTTAATTGATCCCTTAGCCAAACTTCGGTACCACTCATATGCTACTCTTTTATAATGTTATTGGAAATGTCCAACACAAAATGACATTAAAATATGTTCGTAAATTTATCATGTCCTTAAATGTGGAAAGGCGGACTCTATAGTCTATTTTTCCTAAAATCATTTAATGTTTGATATTTTGAATTTCTCTGGCATGGATTGGATAAGGATGTTTAAAGCTAAGAAACTTTGATTTTGCACTTTCAAATTCTTGTTTTGCTATTTTCCTTTAAGTCAATGTATGGCTTCCTTGATGTACTTCTCTGTCTTTTTTTTTTAATATGTTCCCTCAACACATATTCTTTGCTTTCTTTGCTTAAGGGCTCAATGCCTTGAGCATCTCCTTCTCCTACTTTTTTCTCTATTGGGTAGACGTCTAACCAATTTCCCTTTGTCTTCCAATAATATAACCTTACCTTTTTCCTTTCTATTTTTCACCGCTTCTTGACTTCTTTCTCCCGGTTACTCATTGTTGCCTTTATGTGTTGGGCAGGACAATAATAATAAAATAAAATATTGCACAAGAAAATAATGTTCAAATAGAAATGACACTAATATTTTAATGTGGTTCACCCTTTGGTCTGTGCTACATCTACAAGTCAAACTTTAAATAATTTTCTTCCACTAATAAAATAACAGGTATAGAGAGAGTCATCTCTAAATAAAACACTAGAAGAATATAAATACAAACTTAATAAAATAGTGACACTCACAGTATTTTTCAAACTCTAAATATTATCCTCACTATTTTATCATTCACCTCTTTAGAAAACTTTTTCCAAGTAAACAATAAAACTCTCTCACCTCACATACTTATCAAAGCAAAATGTTTTGGCTCACCCTCATTTTCTCTCACCTTTGATGATGCTTGCTTTTTGGTACCTCCATATGTTCTGCCTCATTGCCTATTTATAGGCAAGAACTAACTTGGCTAAGTTGGCTAAGTTGCCGCTTCAATTTACTTAGCCATTAAGAAAATAATGGCTTTGTAAAATCATTATGCTTAAGGTTCTTATATTTAGTCTCTAATCCTTTTTTTTTTATCTTTCGATCCTCCCACTTTGGTAGTAATATTTTGTGGTATGAGTACTAAGGACATGTGCATAGTTTAGAACTTTAGTGATGTCCAGTGTTTTGCACTAGTCATAACTGTGTTCATATCATGTGCATATTGGTAGTAGAGCAATTGTGTTGTTCATATTAAGAAAAAAGATTAGATGATTAAATATAAAACCAAGGCTATCTTTTTTACCATGGAATCACCCACTGAAAACTACTCCTTATAATTCTTCTTCTTACTCTCAACACACTTCTTCTTTACCTTTAACTGTTATTCTTTCTCCTCCACCCATCTTTAAGAGAACGTTTTCTAATAAACTAGACTACGTGTATGAGTTTAGTTATATCCCGGATACCCAAAAGATCTAAGATACGAATGCTCCCTTCTTAAACCCTTATGATGCTTTTTCTAAACAGAAAGGATCATGGATTCATTCAATTAAAACTCTGATAAGACAACCCACTAAACCTATAAAAGAATATGTATAATCCTTAAGCTTTGATCAATGTACTATTTAAGCCTCAGGAGAAGAACAATTCGTTTGTCTAGAGATTCCTCTAAAATTCTTGCATCAATGGATCTTTAAGAGTTATACTCACGTCCATTTTGGTGCAATCAAAGTAACTTTTTCCTATCATGGCAGAAAAGACTTACTTGTGTTTGCTTGTATTGCTCTTCTAGACATAAGATACATATAGTATAAGCATGTAGTCTTTGGGACTGTAGAAACTTCTTTAAATGCAGGATCTATCATGTTCACTTTTTCTTCAAATTTTAATCTAGCACTGAATAATCCTCGTGTGCTTTCTACTCTAAAAGTACAAATTCAGATCACTGGAGCTCCTCAAGCAGCCTCTGCCATTATAACTACTTTCTATTATCAGATAATCTGTAGAATCCAAAATCATCTGTTAGATTTGTCCTTTCCACATACAAATGATGCCTTGCTCATAGTTATTGGCACCCAAAATGCTCCTACATGCATCCATGTTCCTAAACAGTTTTATAATAAAGAACTCTTTTAGTTGCTATTGGAGAAATGGATAACAAACTATGAGAAGGTCCATGACAATACACAACATGTCCAATAAAAAAAAAAAACAGATGAAACAGTAGAAACAAGGTTTGGGAAGTCTTCTTCCTTTTCTTCATCTATACTTTTAGTGTTTACTACTCAATTCATGAGGTGTCCTTATGAACTTAAGGAACATATTCCTATTGTACAATTTAAATATGATGGAATGTCAATTTATGCTTATGAAATAGATAAGCATTATTATTTTGATATCTATTACTATGAAAATTGTTGGTATGATCCAGATGATGATGAGCCAAGGAAGACAAGAAGAAAAAAAAAAAAAAACAACATGGATCTTGTTCTGAGAATAGTCTCAAGAAAAGATACAAAGATGATGACCCTCCAGTTTGGGTTTTTTAGAGAGCCCTATACAGAGTATGATTTTTCTAATACAATATAAACCTACTCTACAATTTCCTATTAGTCCTATAAACACCCCATCACCTCCTTCACCTTTAATACCACCAAAATCTAAACCACCTTGACCTTATTATAAATAATCCTTGAAATGGATCAACAAAGAATCCCCTCTTTCTTCCATTCCTTCAAAAGTTCCTTCTCAATCTATACCTCAAATAAGTATGTATCAAAACCTTTTCCCTTCATCATATGAAGAAGATTTTCCACCTCTCATAGGCCATATTAATCAAATACCCAAGTAAGAAGTATGTCAACCATTAAAAACCCTAATAGAGTAAACTCGAAAGGACAACCTTTATAAATTGCCCTAGCAGAAGCAGTTCTTAACTAGTAATCAGAAAAATGTTCTAGTGCAAAATTTCATTCTTAAGAAAATAAAGACTAAGGTTGATCAGGTCTCTCTTCAAATGCATTAGATGGATACAAAACTTTCATATCATTAAAAAAAATTTCCAAGCTCTTATGATGTGACACCAATTACAAATTAAAGAAAAGTATCAGGATTTGATAAGGATGATTGAATAGAAACTTACTTGGCTGATTTTCTTCAAAAGACTGTTGAAATCCAAAGATTGAAAGACAATCATGCCCGTATTGAAAATGATATGAAAAGGAAACCTCCAACACCTCATCCTACACCTTTTGAGCTACCATCTCTAACCTTTTTACCATATCAACCTAAGACAACATCTCTCTACACACCTATTTCTGCAAATCTAGAACAACTTGGCCTGTCTACTTATCTCTTCCACAAAAAGCTAAAATCAATAAAATTTCCCATCCAACCTGAACCTTCCCTTAAACTAAAAGACACCTCTATATTTGTCTTCTTCCACTAAATCTATTGAAAAACCTCCTTTAAAAAGCCAAAACCCACTAAAGACCATGGTGATAAACCCGATCTCTCATCTCCTAGACAATGTTACACCTTCAATACCTTCTTTTTCAATGGTTAACTCTTATTCTCAACAACATGGGTTATCAGAATCATCGGATTATGAGTCTTCTAAATCAACTGAGTCAATCAATAAGGAAGATAATGATGAAAAAAATTCCAGAAGTACCAGTTCAGTTCATGGCTAATTAACCTCCTAATGAGTAGTCAATTAATAATCCATTTTACACTGTTGACCACCAGAAGAGATAAAGATTGATACTACTTCAACTGACCTATATGGTAATATCTGGAGGTCAATGATTTACTCTTGATAATATCTCTCTAGCTTTATATAAAGATAAATTCTAGGAGTTCAATATGGATTGATAGTCAAATGAAAAAGCCAAACATGACACTCAAAAGGTTCTTAAAGAATTTTTTAGAAGACTTATAAGAAAGCTCTAAGATTGGTACATGGCTATGGATGAGTATTCAAAACTCAAATTGTTTCAAAGTACGAGTGCCATAGAGTTTCTGGCTTACTTTTATCATGAATTTTTAGGAAAAGTTCAAGATCATATAAAGATTACTTGAAAAGAGCATTTCAACATGAGATGTTCTTTGTTGAAAAAAGATTTTAATCTTCATTATCAGAGAATGTCTAAGAAATTTTACCAGCTAAGTGGTTGGGCTAATCCGAACTTAAAACAAGTTTTCATTACTTCTCTTCTAAAGACATTAACAACTTCCATGCAAAGTATAATCCAGCAAAAAGATAAATCAGTCAAAGATTTGTCTTTTAGAGAACTCTATCAGGTTATGATACAAGCTTTAAAAATACTTTATGAGCACATGAAACTTATTATTCAAATGATGAATTGATAAAAAGACCCTTTGTTGAAGGCATCATGCAAGAGACCAGATCTTCTCATCAAATGTATTAAAGATTCAAAACACTACTATTGTCCCTCAAAAAAGAAGAAGCACCACTTTCAAGATAAAAGGATCAAGGAAGCCTTTAAGAAAGAAATGAAGATTTTTTAGGAAAAAGAAGTACAGAGGAAGAAAGAAATCAGATAAATGCTATTTGTGGGGCAAAAAAAAGGGCATTATATAAAAAATTATCCAAATAAGTCAGGACGAGCAACAAAGATGATCCAATAAATTCAAATTTCTATAATAGTAAACATAGATGGTGCTAACATTGAATCTCTTTTCTCTATAGATGATGAAGTTACCTTAAAGATAATCTTTGTTATTCAAGTCTCTTCTTCAGAAGATGAAATTAAGGAATATAAAGGACATTTTCATCTAATCCAATGCATGATATAACTTTCTTCTTATCCACTAGAAATGCTAGAACACAAGGAGATTGTAGATGGTCATCCCATTCCATTAGCATGTGTTCATATTTTTCCAGAGAAGTATGCTAAGCCAATCAAAGCAATTATTTTCATGGCTATTAGTGCACATCTGTCTATGATGAATCCCAAAGTTCTTCCTGAAAAATACTAGAAGCCTTACAAAGAGTATTTCAAACTTGTCAATGGTGAAATTTTTCATACCAGTTTGATCACAACCAAACCTATCACCATTCAATTTTTTACCGGATTCCAAATTCATACTAAACTACTTGGTTCTACCTTTCTTGATAAAGATCTAGTTGTTAGATTTGATCTTTACTGGAAGCTTGCAAAGCTTAGAGTTCTTCCACAAGGTCTTAAATTCAAAAACTATTTTTAGCCATACATCTCAGTCAATTCACTATTTATGGTCCAAACACTTTTAGCCTAAATACCACTTTCATTCACCCAAATCTAAAAGGATATCCAAATCCATTATTCTGTAAATAATTATATAGAATTTTTAGCCAAACATCCAAACCCATTATGGGTCAACCTAAACTTTTTCATCTTACTATCTTTTAAACAAAATAAAGATGTTAACCCTACCAAAGTGACCCATCCGGGAATGAGCTTAGAAGATTTAAGTCTAGCCTACGAAGAGTGTTCTTAACTCTTAACCTAAAACATTATTGAACCTATAAAATCAGACTAGGCATGTCAAGTCTTTTATGTCAATAAAAGATCTAAGCAAGTTCGAGGAAGGAAGAAATTAATCATTGATTATCTACCTTTAAATCATTTTTTAAAGGATGATAAATTCCCTTTTTTTAAAATTTTTTCTTTATTTACTCATTTGCTAAATATTTTTTTTCCTAAATTTGATTTCAAAGCAAGATTTTGACAACTTGGCATTAAACAATAGGATCATCCAAAGACAAATTTTTGCATCCAAAATGGGCTACTAGTAGACAATCATGCCATTTGATCTCAAAGTGGCTCCATCATTGTTCCAGAAAGCTATAATTAAAATCTATTAGTTTATCCTTCACAGTGCATTGGTGAACATTGTCAATATCTTACTTTTTTTAGCAGATCAAGATTCTCATCAATAAGTCCTTTTCACTATTTGTTGTCTTACCAAAAAGTATGGTGTAATACTCTCATCCACAAAGATGCAAGTGGCTCAAACAGAAATTGATTTTCTTGGAATGACATTTTGAGATGGATAATATAAGTCAGGAACACGTATTAGAGCATAATTATTAAAGTTTTCAGACAAAGACCTCACTCATAAGCAAATCCAGCAGTTTTTTTAGGATTACCAACTATCTCAGAGACTTTGTTCCCCACTTCATAAAAAAAGCAAATCCATTCAGACATATGCTAAAAAAAGATCCTCCATTATAGTCAGAAGCTCAAACTACAACTGTAAAGGTGCTTAAAGAAGAAATGTAAAATTTATCACCTTTTTAGATTTCTTGTAATGGGAAAAAAATTTTATGACTAATGCTAGTAATCATTATTGGGGTGCTATTCTTCTAGAGGAAAAAGACAAGCAAAAGAAAATATGTGCTTTTGCTAGTAAAAAGTTCAAAAATTTTAAGCTCCATTATCATTCATCTTTTAAGGAAATCCTAGCTATAAAGAATGAGATTAGAAAGTTTTGAATTCCACCTAATTGGCCATGATTTCACTATCCTTATGGATTGTTCATCATTCCCGAAGATGTTACAGTTCAAGGGAAAGAATCCGCCACATCTGCAATTACTTAGATGAAAAGACTGGTTTAGCAAATATACTTTTGATGTTGAGCATATAAAAGGGGATAAAAACCTTATACCAAATTTTCTATCAAGGCCTAAACCATCTCCCTCACCCATACTGAGAAAAATATCCCTCTTATATTCATGGCGTCCTCAACATCCTTCCTTTTAATCCTACAACCATACCTGAAAAATGAGAAACCACCAGAAGTTCAATTCCCTACCACCTATACCTATATTTCCAAACTGGCGAAAGAATAGATTTTTCTTTATCAGTCTCTCCTAGTGAGACAGTTTAGTTTTGTCTTTTTCAATATCCCTGGTTTTTACCCAAAATACCATTTCCTCATGATTTACAATTTCCTAAACTTTATTATAGGAAATAATGGCTCATGAAAATAGCCAAAAGAGTTCCTCACATTCTTACTATATTTTTTCCATCTTTATATCATAGATGTGGAAATTAGGCTCTATCACTTTTGGTCCTATTTGATGGGGATCAAAAGACAACAAAGGGTTAATCCTTATTTGGTAACTTTTTGTGAATGGTTCTAATCCTTAGAATAATGCATCTTATGTTTTCATACAAGATTCAAGTATTGTGAACTATAAATAACTTTGAACACGAGAGTTATCATAATCTTTCACAGACCTTGCTTAGTGAGGACCACAGGAATAAGACCTATAGGAATATTTCACTTTTATGGAGAACAATAATTTTCTTTATGTGATGCATTAGATCACCATGCTGAAGTTTGTGAATTCCAAAGATACATGTGTCATCAAAAAAAGGTTGTTCCAAAAGAAATATGGCCTCCATTCTCTGAAGATGCTCTATGGAATTTTCTTCCAACTGGATACCACAAAAAATTAATTGCGGATAAGAGAAAATGACTTGAGACACCCACTGCTCAGTGTCTCCAAGATGATTTAATTACTAAAGAGTATATTCCTGATTTATACTCATAATACCCATATGACTACTACATAAGACATGATGAGCCAGACCCCATAAACAAAGTTTCCATCAATAGCGATGACTCAGAGTGTCATTATATGAACATGTCACCCCCACGTGAACCATAATTAAGTGACTGCCAGTTATTTAAAGCATGTGTAAAACAATGTGTGCTCTTAATGCATGTAATAGTAAAATATCTACTTTACTTTGTTTTTGGTTTTTATCCTGTCCATTAGATAAGATTCCTTCTGATTTTGTCTTTTGTAATTATTGGTATGAAAGCTTCCTCTATATAAGGAGCATAAGTTTGTATTATGAAGGTTGAGAACCCTTACAAGACACTGTCTAGTTTCAAATAAACAATGGCTCTCTAAAATCATTGTGCCTAAGGTTCTTACATTTATTCTCTAATCCTTTCTTCTATTTTTCAATCCTCCCACTCTGGTAGTAATATTTTGTGGTATGAGGAATAAGATATGGCCCTCATTCAGGAGGGATCCATAACACTATGATCATATTTGTGAAGGAAGCTATAGAATTTTTTAGTTTAACCATACTTGTTTTAAAGTCATTCATTGCCAAAAAAAAAACATGTTAGTTATTGAAATTTATTCCAGAGTCATTTTTAAATTAAGGGAAATGTTGCTACCGCTACTCTTCCTCTCGCAATATGATGTTGATAATGTTGAAAAACATTCCCAGATGTACTGGAGTTTAGGTTAATAAGCTATGATCTAGTAGTATGTTTTGCATGAGTACTAATAGAGATAAGCAAATGGTCGGTTCGGTTAATTCAGTTCGGTTTTTTATCAAAATCAAATAAATCAAATTTTATATATTTAAAATTAAAATGAAATTTTTTGGAAAAGCCAAATTAACCGAATTGATTAAACTGAAATTTATGTGCCTATAAACCGAATCAAACCTATAAAAATTTAATTTGATTTGGTTCAATTTAATTAAATTACATATATTTTAAATCTGGTTCGATTCAAATTGATTTGATTTGTTAGTAACTTCAATTTATTAGTTTTTTTTTCAATTTTTTATCTAAAAAACCGAACTAAAAATCAAATTTTTTAAATTAAAATCAAACCGAATTGATTTTATCAAATGATCAAATCAAATTGAACCGAATCAATTTGGTTCGATCAATTTTTTCTGCCCGATCCGATTTTTGCTCACCCCTAATTACTGGTGCTAGGGTCAATGACAGGGGTTTGTTTAGTCATTATCGTTAATCATGATGGTGTTAGGCAGTCCAAGATTTTAGAAAATTGAATCCATTGAGAGTGCATGGTAAGTTTTGTTAGGGATGATGCTTTTTATAAATTTTGGCAAGCGATGGCTCTAGGGAAGTAAGGCCCACACTGACCGCATCACTTAATAACTGTGTAGAAATGAAAATGTGAGAAAATGAAGGATAAGAATAGAATTGCTATTAACTTAGATGATGTTAAAAAAGAAGAATCCTTTAAAATTATTTTTGTTATGTTGAAATTATCGCTATGCATTGGGCATGAATCTTATAATGAGATTCACCCAATCAAGGTGTCATCTTTGTGAATATCTTCTGAACAATGACAATTCAAAATTTATTTATTATAGAAAGGTTTTATATCGAATGTCTACTCAAAATGTTTGGGTCTTGGGTTGGTGTTAGGATCCTTTTAGCTTTTGTCTAGTCTTTGCTTAGTATTTGCTAGTATTTTTGTATTTCTAATTTGATCTCTTTCTTTTTTAGGCTTGTCCTTGCATGTTACATCAATTTTTTTTTATTGGTCCTAGATTTTATTATTTGGTGTTTGCTTATTAGTCTTTAATAATTAAATATTTAAATATTGAAAATAAATATTAAATATTATAATTTTAATATATAATTTTTAGTATTTAAAAAATATAATTAAATATTGAACGCTAAATTTTTCAAGTAAAAAAATTAATTTAAACTAAGCATACAATTCTAGTACAATATGAATTCTATTTGAAAAAGATTTCAAGTAGAAAAATTAAAATAATATATTATCTTAAATTAATTAAAAATAACATAATAATTTTTATATAATATGAATTTCATTTAGAAAAATTATTTTTCCAAATAGAAAATATTATAATATATTATTTTATAGTTAATTAATATATAAAATTTTGATATAAAATAGATTTTATATTAAATTATAATAAAAAATTTAGCATTATAGTACATGCAACATGAGTTGAAAGATTAGTTTCTTATTGTCCCAAGTTTAAATTTATTAAAAAAATTATATAAAAAAAAAAAACAACTTTTATTAATTATTAAGCCTAAAAACCTCTTCTGCATTCTAAAAAAAAAAAAAAAATCCTCAGATAAAATAAGTATGACTTATTCATTCATTTTGACTCAACATATCATCAATGTGGTGTAGATAAAATAAGATCCAAAAATTCTATATATGATCTACCCTTTTTTTCTTCTTAAGGTGCGTTTAAATCAGAAAATTGCAAGAGTACACCTTCTGATTAGTCTTGCAACCAAAGATTAGGCAAGCAACACATTATTTTGTGTTAGGAAGATCAAATGTAGTCTCCATGCTACTCTTAATCTGTAATTAATTACTACTATGGGATGAATTAGCTGCTAAAAAAGCATCCCTTCTATCAAAATTATTTCATTACACATGCACAATCAGTTCATCGCTCGAAGTAGCATGATGACTTGGGGATGAATCAAAATGTCCTTCGCTCGAATTAGCCTGATGACTCGGAGATGACTCAAAGTGTCCCATCTGTTTATTAGACTCGATAAGCATCATGACGGCTTCCCTCATCGTTGGTCGATCGAAAGGTGACATACTTGTGCAAAGTAAAGCAATTTTCATGACGGTAATCATGTGGGAGACGGTGTTCTCGTCATCGAGGTCGAGTCGAGCATCCAGCATTCCAGGGGATATTGTGTGAACCTGAATGTAGTTTCTCACCCAGGTTACAAGATCACCACCTTGGTCTAGGGGTTGCACCGGTGTTCTGCCTGTCAGCAACTCCAGAAGAACAACTCCGTAGCTGTATATGTCACATTTTTCTGTCACTTTCATGGTATATGCATACTCTGCATTGAGCATGATCAGATTTAGTTAGGAACCACATTTAGAGATGGTATATGACTAGGGTAGTAAGGAAACTGTCAAGCTCCACTTATCCTGCACGAATTCTACCAACATGAAATCACATATGGCTTTGCACATGCAGGACTAACCCAGCCAGTAAAACGCATATATCTCTTTTAAAGAGATATATGTTGCTAGGATATTTAAGACTTAATTACAATGAAAATGATTTATGAATAAAAAGTATCACAAGATAGCTTACCTGGAGCAATGTAGCCATAAGAACCGGCAACTGCAGACATTGATTTAGACTGTGGCATGTCAATCACCTTTGCTAACCCAAAGTCCCCAACATGAGCCTCAAACTTCTCATCAAGTAGAATGTTATTAGACTTTATGTCGCGATGAAAAATCCGAGGCTTGCAATCGTGATGTAGATAAGCAAGGCCATGTGCAGCCCCAAGGGCAATCTTGAATCTTGTACACCAATCAAGACTAGTAGATGCTCCATGGAGTAGTTCTCCCAAACTACCCTTTGCCATGTATTCATAAAGAAGTAGATTGGAACCTTGGTGGTAGCAAAACCCATATAACTTCACAATATTGCGATGCCTGATCTTTCCTAAAGTCAAAATTTCAGCTCTGAAGCTATTGTCAATCGTGCTCCCCTCCCTGTTAGATGCTAGCTTCTTAACTGCAATGGTACGACCGCATGGTAAGACTGCCCGATAAACAGTTCCACAAGCTCCCCTTCCTATCACAAAGCTGTCATCAAAGTTGTCGGTGGCTGCGACTAAGTCCAGGAATGTGAACCCTTCCTTTGGAGAGAAGTAGATATCCGAAACTGGAGAAGAAAGTGGCTTGTCTTGCACAGAAGCAACTATTTCAACTGGACGTCTCATGAAGTATATAATCACTACAATTAAAATGAGAGAAATGCCGCCAATGACAGCTGCAACTATAGCAATGATTTTACCGAAACGGGCAGTTTTCCTTCCTGTATCTGAAGGAAGATAAGATGATGGAGATTCACTGCAATTACCAAGAGGCCCATCACAGAGCCCTGCATTTCCAAGAAAGCTGCTGTTGCCTGCGTTTAAAAACAGCGGCAGGGAAGGCAAAGGTCCACTCAAGTCATTGTAAGAAAAGTTGCACCCAAGCAAGCTAGACAGGTTTCTTAAGGAGTCTGGAATTTCGCCAGTCAAATGATTGTTGTCGAGCAGCAGGAATTCGAGTAACACAAGATTTCCAAGCTTTTCTGGTATTGGTCCTGAAAGATTATTGTAGCTGAGGTTTAATGCAATCTGCAGGCTTGAAAGGTCACCCAACTCGGCTGGGATCCCACCAGAAAACAAGTTCCCTCCCATTTGCAACTCAGTTAGGCGACTAAGGTTTCCAATCTCCAGAGGTATGGCGCCAGAAATTTGATTGTCTGAAAGCTTGAGAAGCTCCAACTGGGAAAGGCCTCCTATTTCACTTGGTAAATCACCTACAAAACTGTTGCGGCTGAGATCAAGTCGTTGAAGCATCTTGCAGCTGAAGATCTCTGGTGGTATTGTTCCGCTGAGATGATTAGATGAGATGTTAAAGGTAACTAGTTGAGAAAGATTACCAATCTCTCTTGGTAATTCGCCGATAAAGTAGTTATCTGAAAGATGCAGCCTTTTCAAATCCTGGCAGTTACCTATCTCAGGAGGTATTGGACCAATAAACTTGTTCTGATCAAGCTCAACACTAGATAGATTCACCAGCTTGCACAAATCAGTTGGGAAACTCCCCGTAAGGTTATTTCCTGTAAGATAAAGCTGTGCCAATGTCTGGCACTTAATGACACCATTTGGAATGTAACCTGTGAGTTTATTTGAACCAAGATTCAACAAAAACAGGTTAGCATTTTTGCAAAGATGAGTTGGAATTCTTCCGGTTAGGTGGTTATTTGACAAATCAACCACCCATAATTTTCCGTAGACACCAAATCCTTGAGGAATTTTACCATGCAATGAGTTGTTGAATAGCTGCAACATGATCAATTGCTTCAAATACTGGAAGCCAACTGGAATAGTACCAGTGAGATTATTAATGGAGAGGTCAAGCCTTGTCAAGTTTACCAAAGTAGTGAGCTTTTCGGGGATAACACCAGTAAGTTCATTCTCAAAAAGGTAAAGCAGCCGCAGTCCAGTTATCTTAGCCAATTCTATTGGTATCTCTCCAGTCAACATGTTCTCAGAGAAATCAATTTCTACTGCAGAAGACAGATTTCCAAGCTCTTTCGGGATCGTTCCATTCAAATGATTTCTGTAGAGATATAACCTCTGCAGAAACAGAAGGTTACCAAGCTCCCTCGGTATACTCCCCACAAGATTATTATCATAGAGAGCAAGAGTCACCAAATTAGTACAATTGCTTAGTTCTTTTGGAATAGACCCTGAAAGCTGATTACCCCAAAGGACTATATCTGTCAAATACTTGAGCGTTCCGATCTCTCTTGGTATTTCCCCACTCAACTGATTTTGTGCAAGACCAAGAGTTTGCAAGCTCTCACATCCCCTTATCTGTGGTGGTAAGCTTCCTGATATCAAATTCTGCCCTGCTCTGAAAGTCTTCAAATTCTTGAGGTTGCCAAAAGAAATAGGCAATGAACCACTGATGTTATTACTGTAGGCGATCAATTGAACCAAGGACAAAAGATCACCAATATGGTCTGGGAAGGGGCCAGAAATTCTGTTGTTGGAGATATTGAAAATTGTCAAAAAAGAAAGTTTAACTATTTCTACAGGAATCTGGCCATCGAATTGGTTGTTGTTTAGACGCAGAACCCTCAAACTAGAACAATTCCCAATTTCATTTGGGATGTTCCGAGACAACCCATTGAAAGAAAGATCAAGATAAATCAAATGAGCTAATCCATATATGCCTTGTGGTAGAGAGCCAGAAAGATTCATATGGCTCAAATCAAGAGACCAAACCACTGGATTATAATAATCATTGGTGCAATTCACACCTTTCCACCCGCAAGGATTGGAATCATTTGGATTCCAATCACTCAGATGGTTATATTTGTCATTCAACTGGATCTTTATATCTAAAAGGCGTTGACCCTCAGCATTAAGACCAAAAGATTGATGAACCAAGAGGACGACAACAAGAGCAAATGCAATGATAATGACAGACCCACATGAGTTTCTCTCCATAGCTATGAAACAGAAGTAGACAAAGGAAAAAACATACACTCAAGAAGTTGCATTCACATGAAGAAGAAGAAGAAAGAATTCATGGTTGGATGTGAAACCAAAGACCAAAACATGAACTACCCTATTAATCATTCTCTTCAAACTCTCATAATTGTCGACTTCTATCACGAATCCTATAGTTTTCAAAAGCAAGAAAATCCTATAAGGTACACAAAACAAAGACAAGGGAAATACAACAAATGGCTCTACATACCTCTTGGTTGAATAACCAAATAAGAAGAAAGGAAACCAACCCAAGAAAATAAAGAAGAGAAAGTTTGAATATCCTTCAGCAGGAAGACTTCAAGATTAGAATATATGAGCAAGCTCAAGATTAGAATATATCAGCAAGAAGACTTCAAGAATCAAGATTTGATTTCTTTACTGGGTCTTCGACTTATAAATCCTAAAAGTAATGGATCGTGACAATTGTCAACTTTATTTTATTATATCGAAGACTAACAGAAAGCTATTGTTCATTTCGTCTTGTATACAATGATTAAGAAAATCCTAGTTGGTTTGAATAAGAAGAATATGTGAGATAAAGACCATTACTACTTCATGTTCATTGTCATCTATCTCCACCTATGATGGCCGACAAGGCATGAAAATATTTACTCCTATCTTTCTCCATTTCTGCATTATTTTAGTGCTTAAGAAAGTAGACTGAAAGTTTACTGTCTTTTTCTTTCTTGCTTTCAGTTTTTCCTTTTCACAAAATCCCATGGAGTTTTTGGATTCAATTCTTGCATTAGCAGAAAAGAAATTAATTCCTCTGAACAAACTGAAAATTTTCTGAAGAGATATTTAGTTAATTGACGTGTAAGCTAATTCGAGAGTACCTGATTATATATACTAAATAAATAAACAAAATTTTGTTACATATAAAGTTGTTAAAAGTAATCTTTTTGTTTAACTCTAATTTAATTCTTCAAATTTTTATCTAAAGAAAACAATACCTCAAATTCCAATAGTATAGAGTTCTTGATTACACCCATGCCAATGTTAGATAGAGGTTGAGCTATAAATGAAGTGTTAAAAAGCGGTTAGAACTAATTAATTGGATAATTAAGTCAAATCATTATATGCCTATATATATTTTTATATATTTTTTATGTGAGATTGGCTCTAACACTATTGAATAAATTATAAACTAATTATAATTAAATGCATATTTAGCAAATGGGATTATTCATCATTTCATTGACAGCATTTGAAATTGGTGAAAGACTACAATTGAAATATTAATTTTCTTTATTTTAGATAAAAAGAAAAGAAATAAAATTCAATAACGCATAAAATTAGCCCTGTTATCATAATTTTTTTTTATGGAAAATATGATGTGTGTTGGCTTCAAAGAAAAAAAAAAAAAAAGAGTATGATGTGTGTTATGCTATTTACACGTAATATTGCACTTAATGCTTTCATGATTTTATTTTATAATCAAATACGATTAGTCATTGCTGACGACTTTCCTCACACATCATGATAATTAATCTGTCTTAATTATTAATTAGCTTCTAATTTTTTTGGTTCATCACATGCCATATTCTTAAAAGTCACAAAATATTTATCAAGCAAATACATAAACAGTTCTACGATTAATTGTTTATACAGTACCCGAGTTGTCCCAAAGTGGGTTTAACAGGAAATGAGGTGCCACCACTATGTGCTCTTTTGCAATTTAAAATTCCCAAAGTGACTATGGAATTAATGCATATATATATATATATATATCTGTCTCTGTGTGTGTGTTTTAAGAGACTATAAATACTGAGATTTTATATGATTTTTGCAGAGTTGTTCTGGTAGGGATAAAGTTTCCACCACAGAAAGGAAGGTGATTAAGCATAGGAAATTAAAATGTAAAAAACATTTTGATTATAAATTTAATAAATTATAAAGTATGTATAAACTATCATTAACTAGGATTAGAATGATTAGGAGAATCTTAAATATAACCTTTTAAATCATCATAAGAGATTAATAATATCAATCATCATTAATTATGCTGTTATCGTTACTAACCACTGTAAACAATAGTAAAAGTTACATTTCTTTTACAATTTTAAATATTTTTTACTTTATTTTAAACTCTTTGATTATTATTTATATTTTAATTAAATGACATAAAATTAAAATATTTTATCATAACACAGTTTTTTTAAAAAAGTTGTTTTTTACAAAATAAAGAGCTTAACATTTTTCTAATTGGTTTTAGCATCATGTTGAGTATTGATGTCAAATCTAAATAGACGCACCAAGACAATTTACTTAGCGTGACACTTTCATAGCGTCCATCATGCAAAGCAAAATAACTTTTATATTGTAACAATAGTATCTTTTAATATCAAAAGCTTAAATGTGGATCTTTTTTATATGAAATTATTTATTAGAAGTATGTCAATTAATGGATAAATCATAAATTTTATGAGAGGCTATGAAAAGTGAGATTGGTTTTGTCTTAGGAGAAAGAATGATTATCCTTTTGAAAATAGATATAATAATATATGTATAGTGTGGCCTTTAAGAGTGGTGATGGTACGTGCGTATGCGCCTGCCCATGACTCGGTTAAGCCACCCAGTTCTCTACTGTGGGCCAATCCGTTACCTGTAACACATAATTTTAAGTGGATTTGGCATTCAATTTGATGCATACTGTTGTTGTTGGAATTGGTGGAATGTCCAGGCCAATTACAAGTCAACTTCTGCAGTTCTCAATTCTCCATTTCACTTGTCCTGGAAACAATATTCGGAAAAAAAACCAAAATAAAAATAAAAAGCCCTGCAAAAGGAAAAAGAACCACTAAAAAAGAAAGAAAGAAACAGTATTATTTACCCAATTCATTATAATTAACTATTTATTTTTGTTTTATCTTAAGGTGGCAATGAAGTGAAGTGAGGTTGGATTTTTTTGGAGTTTAGTTGTCTTTAGTTAAGGTCAAAATGTATTAAATAATTAAAGTTTTGCATTTTATACATCTTTATGAATTTTCAATTTAAATTAGTTGCTTCAAACAAATCATACTTGGTACTCAGTATCTTAAAAATTAGATCACAATTAGTTAAATGCGGACTATAATCAGGTTTGATTCTCTCTTTGTTTAATGGGTTTGGATTAAGTTAACGAGATGTGTATACCTTATTTTTAGTTACATAAATATATAGATTAATAGATAATAATTAATTCTCACTAGCATCTTCACGGAAAGGAAAGAAGAATGACAATTCGAATCAAAAGCATTTTCTTTACGACATTTAGATTTATATATAAATAATTAATGTTTAAATTTTACTCAATATAATTTTTAAATAGATTTAAATAAATTTATGCGCATCAGAACTTCTACAATAATTCTTAAAATCACATTAAGAGAATAAAAAATGTATAGGATATGAACAATGCAACGTGCATTTTAAGCAATCATCTTCATGATCAAAGGAAACCTTAAACCGTCCATGGTATGCATGTCTTGTAATAAACATGACAAGAAGTTAATGCTAAACAATCATATATGATTAAGAAGCCAATCATTCTCAATTATACTATATTATCTGCTAATTAAACTACATGTTCAGATCTGCTCTTGGTTAGCAAGAAAGCTTGGTAGGTATTTTAATTTTATAATCACTTTTTGACTCTTCTCATTAATATCCATTGCTTATTTTAGTGCATATATATAATTCCTTCCAATTGTAAAGTGGCTAAAGAAATATTAGAAGTTATCTTATCCTATGCTGTATCCCATCTCATCATTTTCTCAGTGTCAATGCCTTAAGAAAGAAAAAACTCAGGTTTATTTTACCTGTATGGTTATTTAGTCTGTAACTAAATTTCCGGAAGCCAATTCTTAGTTGAGATTTTAGCATATATATATATATAAACACACAAAGAAACAGTCCATTTCTAACAGTAGAATATATAAGAAAAAAATTGTTCTGAGTTATCATATAGAAAAAAAGAAAGAAAGAATATCAAAATCACGCAAATAAAAGAAATAAAGAAGAAAAGGAGAAGAATAACATAAATAGTTAGCACTTTGACAATTTCTCATTACAAAATCCTAATTTGAGGACAAAGAACAAATCAACAAAAACCCACCGGCACGGAGGTAGTCAACTCCCAAAATGAAATGTTCAACTCTTCATTTTCAGTTAATGCAAGGCACCTATTGGGATACAAGCGGGAGTTAACAAACCTCCTATATGGCTACACTGAAGAATATACAATTCCACTTTCGATATCTAACAAATTGTTCAGGAATACCTTAATAGCTAAACTTGGTGACCCTGAATGGTCAATTAGACATGGTATCATAAGATGAGAAAAAAAACAACTAAAGTTTAAGGGATTACAGGACTCATTCAGGCACCCTTTTGAGGTAGTGTTTCAAATGCAGAAACAGTGTTCTCGAACCTAATCCGATGCAGAGGGGCACCACTTTGCTTGATAGCACAAGCTGTCTTGTCTTCTAGAGGGCAGCGTGCTTTAAACATGGAGAAAACATGATTTTTAAGTCTTCTTGCTTTCTTCATGGCTTCCAGTAGGGTTTCCCATCCCTTTTCAAAAGAAGACAGAAAATAAGCAAGCAAAAATGAGCTGGTTACATATTTGAAAAAAAAAAAGCGTATTCGCTGCTCTATATTCAGCACGGAACCTAATTAGAATTGATTTATAAAGCTCCACAACTTATTTCAGAATGAAGAAAGCATAGTATCATTGTACATGCTCTAGAAAATAGAACAGTCTTGTCCTGCATTACTTTGATACTTGATATGCAACAAAGTTTTGATCAGGATATCATCCAAACATTGTCATGTGCACTAAAAAAAGGATGTCAGGTAGAAACTATTGATCATCTGTTTTTTGCCTGCATTTTTTCTGGAGATGTGGACTAAAGTATACTGGAACATTGGAAGGAGATCAGCTGCCTCAGGGAATTATATTGGTTCAGCAAGAAAACAATAGGCAATAGTTCCATGTAAGCAAAGAAGGCTTGCATTCTCTGCTTCAGGTTATTACATCTGGTTAGCAAGGAATAAGAAAATTTTCCAGAATGTTGATGTGACTGTTGAGTGCTTTTAATTGTCTCAGGAATGACATATATGTGAGGTAGAAATAGCTGTTCTGCTAGTTTGCAGGTGTTTTATATTTGTACAGTTTTTTTCTGCAATAAAACTTCTTTTGGTGATTGACCAAAAAAACGAGTGCTTTGGCATTAGATTCTTGGAGTCAAGAAATGCAAAAATCATGCAGATAAATGGTTCTTAAAAATTTGATAGATAACAAATTTAGATACGTAAATGTTTTGACCATCTAGGCATATTCCAGTCCTACAACACGAATCACAATGGAATTTGCTGAGCCTTGTAAATGCCCGCAAGGCATGTATAGCTCAAAGTTCAACAGATACAACATGACAAGAAAATAAATGGTGTAGATAATGATCTACAGCCATTTATTTAAATTCATAATTGGGTTTTAGCTGAACAAAAGAGTCACTAGAAAATCAACTTCCACATACACGGGCATGGTCATCAACAATACAAGATGCCAAAAATTACTATACAAATACACATTAATTCCTTTACCTGAGCAAGATGAGGATTCTTGTGCGTTTGTGAGAGTGATCCAGCCTCCACCTCAGCAACATTCAAGACTTGATATGAAAAGTCAAAGAGCTCAAAATGTAGCTGTTGCCCAAGCAAGTATATTATAGTACAACTACCCCAGGCGACTGAATCACCCAGCACTTCATGACTATTTGATGATAGTTTATCAGAGTCCTCCAGGTATCCCTATAATTCAACAACTTAAACAGATAAGGAGGTAGGAAAAATACATCAGAGACATTCACGGTTTACTGAAGATAGCTATAGCATTTTAACATGAGACTGCAAAGCCTAAACACTTGAACCGCTTAAAGACAATCATGGAATTTCTTGAATTGAACCATTAGTTCAACTGTCCAACTAGCGGTTGTGGATCACAACTCTAGTAAGTTCCAGGTCAAAATCAGTCACAAATATAAAACTATACTGGAACAGAGAATCCTCAACTTAATGGTTTTCTCAGGCACCCTAGGGATAAATATCTCATTAGCCAAATGAGATTGCTCTTTCAACCACGTATGAGTGCCAATGAAGTAGACAAAAAACATAGCAAGATTCTCATGGATATCAATTTTTGGCATTTGTGCAGTTGGATTAGCATATTATGGTTTGTCAGGATTCACTAAATTGAATGTTCAAGCTAATTGTTTCACCCTTACCAAGCCCTCATGTTAAGCATCCTTCTTTACACTCTTCCCCATTCCTTCACTACATCTTATTTAGATTTTATCTGCCCAGGCTGAGGAATGAGGTTTTAATGATAATAGGAAAAAATTATTCAAATTCAAAACTTAACTTGAATTAAATCAGCCTGAAATAATTGCTCTTGCCATTAAACTTTTTAGATCATCATCAAAATGACAAAATCACAACATACCACAATTTTATTGTTTGTACCAAAGAAATGGAGCGTGTAATGTCAACATTCACTTAGGTCCCTAGTATCGCAGATACATACTTTCAGTTTCCATATAAATCATTTCTTAAATTAGTAAATAATGAATCACTTTCTCCAAAATCTGTTATAAAACAGCCAAAATTAGGGGTGAGCAAAAATAAAAAAAATCTGAAATCCAAAATCAACATGAAAATTGACCAAGACGGTTGAAAATCCAGTTAACCAGTCTGACAATTTTAGTTTTCATTTCATAAATTTTTCAATTTTGGATTAATTTTGATTTTATACATTAAAAACTAACAGCTAACTGAATAAACTGAATATATATTATATATTAATATGTATTATATATTTTTCCTATATATATATATATATATATATATATAGATTTTCATAATAAAAATATTATATATTTTTCATTAATTGGTGGTTAATCAGTTAACCAAACCGGTTTATCGGATAACCA
Organism: Omphalea diandra; assembly: GCA_949677035.1. Taxonomy (NCBI): domain Eukaryota; kingdom Viridiplantae; phylum Streptophyta; class Magnoliopsida; order Malpighiales; family Euphorbiaceae; genus Omphalea; species Omphalea diandra. The sequence goes on from CATIWR010080311.1 coordinate 22,402, forward strand.
AAGCAGCTCAGAGTCTCCTAGCCAAACCAGTTACATATCATTTTTATTTAAAACCTAGCTGAGGAAGCCATCAGATAATAGTGCTATTATTCAAGTCTATATAGCTGAGGCTACAATTTATCTAAATGGAACACACACACAAAGATACACACACATACACAGACGCAACACGCACATATATACGCGGGCGCGCGCGCACACACACAAGATAAGAGGTTTAAAGACTTCCAAAATTCAAACTAAACCACGGATCAAGCAAGAAAAGAAATCAAGTGAGGTATTGTCACACAATGAAAATAGGTCAACATAAAATTTGCATTTCATTCTAATGATAAACTAGTAAGATTATTGTCCTAAATATAAGAACATATGTAGATGCCCAATCTAGATAACATGTAAGGAACAATAACCCCTTTTGAACTAATTCTGCAAGAAAAAATTTTTGGCATAACTAAAACATTCCTAATGAGATGTACAGGACCATAACATGCTTATTTGCATACGGTTGATGAAAAAATGACATACCAATAATACCAAGATTTTTTTTTCAACATATAGAGAATCTAGATGAACTAAAGAAGAAAATGGCCTTGGATGCACCACATGATTTCAATGCCAAGTTATATAGAAAGTAAACTTTGTTCCTTACAATTTGAAGGCCACTATATATACGGTAGAAATCTTTGGAAGTTGTTATGTCAATAAACCCTGTCTTTGGAGCAGCACTCCACTTGGTACAATATTTATCAAGTGCTGCACTTGTGAAAGCAAGTGCATATTCCACCACACTTCCAGGATTCATGTTAGCCTTGTACAGAAGATCTGCAACAGGGAGACAATTTTAATTCAAAACTGAAGATTAAAAGAGCAATGAAGCATTAAATGGGAATACAAGGGAAGGCATATAAAAAGAGTAATTAACCACATTATAAACTGAAAGGAATAATAGAAATATTTTTCAGATATATTTGCACGATTGAGTTTTCTTCCAGCCACCCACACCAGATCCGAAATTATTGCATTTCTAACTTTGTACTTAGCCCGGAACAAACATGAATTGAGTCTTGCATCAGGGACAAGAAAGTCAACATTAAGCATCTGTTAGTTTTGTTGCCATTGTAAGAATAGTCTTTGTCCAACATCCATTTATCAGAAAGGCACATTTCCTTAATTAGCATCTGTGTCTACATAAAAGAGTTGCATAGATTAAAACTTTCCAAATTCCTGGATTGGAAAAATCAGTAGTGATCTCTTTAGAAAGTAATAGAAAATTAAGATGTCCAAAGCTGCACTGTAAAACAGAAAATCAAAATGATCCTCCTGAATATTTTCTGATGCTCATGATTGAGTTCTTGTTAGTTATTTATCATATCCATACTATTTGATCCTTCCCTGTAGTTCACTCTTTTCTGCCTAAGTGCAAACCTCTCCCCAAGTTAATTTGTGATAAATTTATCCTACAGGTAACAAGCTTAACTGGTGTAAGCTTTAATCTTCATTGAAAAATTTTGGGAACTAAACAACAACTCATATGGAGTAATGACATATTAGGCACCTAGAGCTTTGGCCTGCTTTGCAATGGTGAAGAAAGATGAGGGACTTGGACATGCAGGATTAGACACTATTGCAGCAATAGAGGATTTGAAAAGATTGACGAGAGGACTATCTCCACCATCTTGAGAATGCAATATCTGCCCATCCGCACCAGGAAGCAAGCCCAACCAAGGGGCGGTTTGCATGAAATGAGTGGTATTTGTTTCCCTCTGTCATACATAAACAGTGAGCAGCTAAAAACAAAATAAAAATAAAATGTTTCCAATCATATTATAAATCAACTATAGAAGCTATTGCCATGTTCTATGTAAAAAATGTTAATATGACGTTAAATGAAATCAATGTTATCATGTTGCCATGTAAGCATTTCACTCTCAAAATAATGTACTTAAAGATAAGCAAAATAAACAGGTTTTTATCGCTTTTGCACTTCAGCTTTTCCACTCTTATCTTAATTTTCATCTTTGCTTACACACTTATCTACATGGCTATATGATACATTTCTTAGGTGATGAAAAATTAATAAGTCAGAAAGATGTAAAACTCCTGGGATGCTTCATGAATGAAAAGAATTTCATTTGACTAAAATAATGAGCAATAATTACTGCACCAACTGGATTAACCTGGGATCTAGTCACATTAAACAGTTATACAACTACAACATAGCTTAACAAAAGGCATTTAATTGCATGAAATAAGCGTTGCCGCATGCAATTCATCTGACAACAATATAAGAAAAAGATGCGAGACTACTAAAGATGAAGCAAGAAAGAGTTGCGTACAGCTAGCCACTAGTAAAATCTCATTATCTCAATAAGTGATTTATCTGTGCAAGGTTCCCAAGCTTCCTATCAACACTCAAATTCTCGAATGAATTGTTAAGTCAATATCTCAAAAGAACTCTAGTCTAAATTTACTCTTGCTAAATTCTGAAATCAAAACTTGAAATATTGTTTATCTTTGATGGAAAATGAAATTAATTTTGGTTATGAGTTTCAAAATTGCGCATTTTCTGAGCTTGAATTATTTCAATATTTATGTATGTGGAGAAAATAAACAAGTCCTTAATTCACGAGGAATTTATGTGCTCTTTATAGTATTCAGGTGAAACTGAGCCATAAATATTCCTAATTCTTGAATTATATGTTGGCATATGTATTTCTAATTTTACTATTAGATATTTGAATGCTTAATTTATGATATTAAAAGCAAAAATTAAATGTAGATAAAAAATGTATATATACAACAAAAAGCTGAACTTTGCATGAACAGAATTGTAAAACTAGTGTAATTGTTACAGTGTTTCTGAATTTCAAGTATGCGCTATGAGCATTTATATTGCCATCCCACTTATGAATGTAGTTGATTTAGATGCATCTAAAGTCAATCCTGCCATCTAAAGCTTAACACATAGGGTTCCATATTTCAATAGAAACACCAGGTTCCAACGTAATATAACATGTTTGATGCACAAAAATCAGAGCAAAATTAACATACGCACATGCTATAAAAGTATGACTATACCATGAGATAATCTGATGCTCTTATCATCTAATGAGTGCAAAGCCTCAACATTCACAAATTACGGAAGTTGTAATCATTAAATGAAGAAAAAAGATACTAACCAACACAATGTCCAGAAGCCCCATCCAATATAACACACTTCCAATCTCCTTTATCACTCTAAGTACCTAGGTTTTGAGCTCTGATTTTGTCCCCCAATTAAGAGTTTCTTTAATGAGCCTCATACAACCTGCACATAGATAGTAAAACAGATAAACTAGGAAAATCAAGGTAAATTTATCACACATAAATAGAAGCATGCATAAAATTCAGCATCATATATTGGAATTTTTTTTCGATAGATACATTTTTGAAAAAAAAATGCATGTTTGTGGTGGAGAGAAAATAATTATTATTTCACATTATATGTGTTTTTTCCTCCATAAACAAAGAAACTTGCACGAAAAGTATTGTTTACTATAGTCAAATTTACAGCATTCAGTAATCAATCACATAGATTGCATATCACACTCAACGAATTCTTTTACTCAAATATGACACCTAGGAACCACAGTTTAAACTTTCAAACAAAAAGTAGGTCATGGAATCAGAATCAGTTTCAATGTTGCAGAATTGGACTGGATAAGCATAAATTGGTTGCCTCTATGGTGTATTTTTTCATAAATTTAGCAAAATGATCCAAATCAACCTTAAACAAAAAATTTAACTAAACCTGGAGAAAAGACCTGACTTGGAATTTTTTTATTGAATAATAAAAAATGACTTGCATAAAAGAATTTGTGGATTGCTAAGAAAGGGAGTAAATAGAGAAAAAAAAGAAAGAGAGGATTGTTTGTGATGTGGCTCATAATGTCTAATGTAGATATTTTCAACAACACAGCATCATTCCACTGAGAATTTAAAATCACAGAGACATACCAGCTTGCCACCTCCCTGTAATCGTGTTACAGAAAGCCTAATATGTATATAATGGACCATGTTTAAAGCCCTGATAGGCACTCAAGTTTGTCTGATTCACACACCACAATTGCACACCCAAACACTCACAATCAAACAGATCTTCATTTATACACAGCCTAGCAAATAACTTTTTCACCATGACTGCTATCATTAGGATACTGATCCTGAGATATAAGTGAATAAGGGTCTGGCATAACCATTTAGATTCGTTTAGAACAGATCAGATAATGGTTATCATTGAAAAACTAGCACATATGTCAATAGTCTCAAAGCATAAACAATCAACATTGTTTTTATATAACTTAATTAACATCTCTAAGTCCCATAATAAATATAAGTCCCTAGATATACCCATAAACTTTTATTCATCGATCCCAAGAAAGTCAAAGCTTTTGGGCCCTGTACAGTTTGCAGATCAATAAAAAAACATGTGCAGGTAAATAAGTGTGTTGATGTGCATAGTTTGATGCCTCCGGCAATAGCAATAAGAAGAAAAGGAAGACACTTCCTATCATATGATGCTACCACGTACCTGCAACACCACCATCAAAAGGAAGCAGCCCAATAGATTTTGGTAATGCCTATTGTAATCCCATAATCATGGGTTCAAGTGTAGTTAGCTGAAACGTGCAATGCATGAAACATTAGACTCAATCTCAATGAATTTGATCTTCTTGAAACTTGATATATGAAAGATAATGTGGAATATATAGAGAAACAAGTTATTTTGATACTGATGCAGAGATGTGCCAAACAGATATCATTTAGAATGGTTAAAACTTGAATGCAGACCCAAAAAAAAAAAAATCATAAAAAAATATGGGATGATCACAAGAAAATCAGTGTCATAACTCAATTGATAACCTGTGAATAGGCCTATGCCTAACAGTCAAACCCTGAACCAGAATCCTGGTCCAATGCTGAAAAGCGTCTAGGTTCACAATTATGGCCCATGAGCCATGACTCAACTCATGTATAATACTGGCTTAACAACTTGGGCTAGATAGAGCCAGATCACATGGCCTAAAACTCATCCCTAAGCGTTAATTAGTAGTTCATAATAAGACTTTTGTATGCAAATCAAATCTTAAGTTCTTTTCCAATGAAGGCTATTGGACTGGGATATTACACAGTGTATCACAACACACATGTACTAAATACTCCAAATTAATAATCTATCAATCCCCGATCCTTCAAGCATAATAAGAGGACTAAGGTCCAGGAACCAATTATCCATTCTGGGAAACTCTTTGCCTCACCATGTGTAAGTGTCCCACCACTTACATGGGATGAATACCACTATTTAAATCAGATCATCAATCTGTAATCGTGAAGCACGCACAGCAAGTGTTTTCTTTTTCTGTCCATATTTATTTTAAAAAATAAGACAAATTTTGGAAAGCATGGCATACCTTATTTGATATATGATCTAGTAAGGCTCAAATAAGCCAAGGCAATGATCTGGATCCCAGAAGTCTAGCAACAGAAAACATATGGGGAATTCCAAAGAACCCACTGTGCAAGCGAGCAAAACTTTGGTGTGCAGAATTCAACTCCTATTATGCCAACAAATAGGGAAGAGAATTCAAAAATATGAGCAGAAAAATAAAGTAATGAGCACACTGTATTGATTAGCTCCAATCATAATATGATGACTAATGTCTCACCTGAGTACCACAATAAAAGTTGGGCTTGGCATGAGGAACTGACGGTTTCTGAACAGGGACAAGCAGAACCCTTGATGATCGAACAAAACGTTGAGTGGTATTGCAAAGGACAAAATTTGGGAGGAAATCATTTTGCATCTCTGACCAAATCTAAGAAGGATGAGAAAGAATTGATCACATGAAAACAGGCAAAAAAGTAATGCAGAACCATAAATCATACAATATATCCCCAACATGGGGATTTTAAGAAAGACAGCATTAAAAAGTGCGAATATGATGCATCAAAAAACTGATTGCAGACTCATGCCAGCAGAAGTTATTGCTTGCACTCATATTAGCACACACCCATAGATGCAGATGTCCAAAGAGAACAAAAGCTAGAAAAAAGGTTTATCGCACCTGAGAAGTAAGTCGACTAGAAAATGACACAAGTGATATATTTTCTTGCAACTCGTTCAACATGAGACGAAACGAGTCTATTGAAACATCTTCAGAAAGCAATTCATGGGTATGCTTTAAAATATCCAGTAGCTTTTCTAATTCCTGCAACCAAAACAATTTTTTAAAGATGACTTACAGTGTTAAACTATAAAAATATGTAAGAGGATTTATCCTAATAGTCTAAGATGGTGGCTAGAAATTTAAAAGGCCCATATCTTGCACGCATCTGATTGATATGGGATTACTGAGCACTATTTCCCACATGCATATGGACAAAAGAATACTCAACAAAATCAACAAACAGCTCAACCCAATGAGTACAGTGGATACGGCATTATCTGTAATGAAACTGATGACACTATTGAATACCATGTTCAAGAATCCAGCCTAAAAACTCAAGTGGATAGGTGCGGATATCCATATTTTATAAAATACTGTATGAACTTCCCATATGTAATCCATACGAGATTACTTAATGGTTATACAAGTAAGAAGAATACAGAGAATGATTTACTTACCACTACTGCACATAATGATTTACTTACCACTACTGCACATAGATCCTGCGACTCAAAACGATCAAAAAGACACTCAAGATTATCTCTGAAAACTTTGTTCATCCGTTCAGAAATCAAGCTTCTAAAATCAATGGTCCTCCCAAGCAACTACACATCATAAAGATCCCAAAGAAGTAAGAGAGTGTCGATATCACATAGCAAGTTAACACTGAGTATTACAAAAAGATGCATGGTACATTTATGTTAAGAAATAATGTGTATATGCATTTTGATAACCAAGGACCTGTTTTGAAAAACTGAAAATCAAGAGAAGATTTAAGACTTTAATACTCTTAATTCTAAAAGAATTAAAAGCTGCATTATCACTGAATTTTATAACTCCTATGATTCATTAATACTAGTAGCATTTGTAGGAATAATGGTCAGAGGTGATAAAAGCATTGGTTTTTCTGGTGGTTGGCTGAAAAATATAGGAGGCAGTGATGATGATTATGGAAGTTGAGTTATAGTTTTGGTGGTGTAATAGCAAATTATAGCAATGATAATGAATGGTCGTTATAGTGGTCCATAAAATGGCAGTGACAATGATGTTACGCTTATGTGATGGTGCCAGTGGCTGTCAATGCAAGTTATGGTAGAAGGTAATGGTTCATGGAAGTGGGAGGTGTACTGTTTTGAGCTATAATGGCGGCAATGGTATTAGTGAATGGTTTCCATGATGGTAAGTGCAACAACCACTGCAGTGGTGTTGTTGATAATTAGAAAGATGGTTGTGGTGCTAGTAGCAATGATCGTGGTGACAGAGAAAGAGAAACATGGTAATGGCTTTTCCTTATTAACTCAACACACGAGGTAGAATTTTTTTACTTAACAAATTGACTTTTTGAAAATAAATACTCAAATTAAAAATGTTGCCAATGCACTTCAATTGAGCTAAATGTTGTAGGATCATTAGTGAAGAAGGTGAAAAACTCATTCTAACCCCATTTAAATTCCTCCCGAAAACCCTCACTTTACCTACCTCAGTGGTTCTCTCCAACAGTTTACTAAGGGCTTTCACAACAACTAAGAAACAGTAAAGCATTTTCGACTTTCGGATCACTATTAACAACTGCAAGAGCGGATAACATCATGGTACTTTGCAAGACATTTTGGATAAGGCATGCAAATAAGCCAGCAAAAGAGAAATGAACCATTGTAAACAACAAGGAATCAATATACATACCTTTACTCTAGTCATCTTAAATAGAGCAGTGAACCTCATAGGCTGGACAGAATATTTTTCTCCATTGTCCAAGGCAAAAAGGAATGATGGGTCAAGTAGTTCACTACACAATTTAGCAACCAAAAAATGCTTCATTAGATTTTCACAGCATAAATACTCTAGTAGACTGCAAAGGCTTACCTTGCTGCCCAGCTCTTATAACATGTGAAAATATTCTCACAGAGTTTTGAAACAAACAAATTAAAACAGTGGTCCAGCTACAGATAGAGAATACAAAATTTGAACCACAGCATTGGTACAAAAGGACAGCTTTCCATTTAATTCATACCAAAATCAGAGTACAGACTCATGGATATGCATGCATGTCTTTCAACGTGTGAATGTGAAAGGATTTAGAAAAGAGAAATTGATATACCTCAGCCTCGATTTCATCATAGAGGAACCTCTGTCTCAGCATGACCAGAGCTTGCTGAGCTGAATCTTTGTAGATGTCAAATGGCATCAGAACACTTTCAAGAAGGCCTGCATTCTGGAACTCAAGCACATGATCCACCAACATCCAGGGCAGAGAGCATTCAATGGGAAACTAAACATGGATAACAAACTAGCGCCCATAAGTCAGGAAAGCAATATATATACATATATATTTTGGGTAGAATGCAATCCTAAAAGTTAGCTCAAAAGAAGAGGGTGCCCAACCCACATATATACACTACAACAATCCAGTACCTTAGCAATGTGGGACAAATTCAACTTCTGACAAAGTTCCATACAAAATTGTAGCAAAGATCCAGTAGAAATGACATGCAGGTGCAAAATAGAGTTGAGAAGGCAGTTTAGGTATGAGAGTTTATTTGAGTTGATTTTTTTATTATTATTATTATTTTTTTTTTACTGTTTGGCCACTTAAATCTATTTCAAAATCTGGCATTTTTGTTGCATCACCTCTCACAAATATTCCAGCAGCATCAAACTTTATGCAAAATAATCTATCCTAAACTAGAGAATGACACACTCAGTATCATCTTCCAGTCATCAGTAAGTGGTAGCTAGATGATTCAACCATGAACTCCCTTATTGTTTGCTATGAACTCCCTTATTGTTTGGTATGAACTCCTCCTCCTAATAACTTGTTAACAAAAACTACCTTGTTCCCTGACAAATAAAACGACACACATCTCTTTTCATCCAAACACTCCAGAATCGAGGCCTCCGAAAAAAAACCCATAGAACTTTAGCATCTCTCCTGCCACCAAACTCTCTCTATTTTGATCCAATAAAAGTTGCAAAAGATTCTAAACAAATCCAATGTTCTTCAATAATGTTAAAAGGTTATTCTGCATTTCAAGTTTGCCTTTTCACAAGCCCTTGTGCTCCAAATAATGTGCCAGTTACATTAAACTAAGATTTTATTCTTTCAATTATTCATAATTTCAAAAAGCTTCTAGTGATTAGAGACCATAAAGTTAATATGAGACATCTATTACTACTAAAATAGCTAATAAAATCTCTTTAGTAAGATAGGCTAACTCTCTGTAGGCATGTTAGAGTTTCATGAGCCTAAACAATCATACAAGGGAATCACAATTAAACGTAAAAGTAGTAGCAGTACAGCACTGTCAAAGTTCGTCACCTGTATAACACGAGAAGACTCCAAATAGAATTCCCTAAACCATAAGAAAACAAGATCCGTCAAAGTTGCAACAGTTGCTGCAAAAATTATTACACCAAGATTAAACCGGTCATTGTAATGGCTCATGAAATTTACTATTGCAAAGGGTGAACATTGTAACTTTTCTCCAAAATTCAAACCAGTCAAGCACAGTAAGAGGAAATGCCGTTGCAGTAGCCTCAAGAACCATCATAATCATGGACATCAATAAAGCATTAAATAAACAATCCATACAATACTGTCTCATCAGAGTGAGGAAAGCATAAAGAAGATTTCATGTTAAGATAGAGAACAGTGGCAAAAATTACCTGAGTAGTCCAATGTATGCAGAAAGAAACCAAGCTTGTAAAAAAAAGTCTCTAACTGCTTTAAATCGTTCACAGGAATCTCAGACCCGCTATTGCCAAAGAGTCGCCCAGGTTTCTGAAGATTACCACCAGATACAACGTCATATATCAGGAATTGCAAGCAGTGGACCTAAGCACAGAAAATTGAAAGCCTCAATCATGGAAGTACGCACATACACAATGCCAGTTTTACCATATCGTAATGCCTTTGCATACAATTACATGCTTAGAGAACTGGACAAGGCAGGACATATATAGTATGATTTCGTAATATACATCCACAATCTATGCCAAATGTTTGTGCTACAATGTAAAATGCTTCTCTGCTGAACTGCATAAATTTGCCATATTCAGGGCGGTGACGTATTTGGCATCAGAAAGCACTGTCTAAAACACCAGTCAAGCAGACGTAATATTTTCTAAGAGGAAAAGTATTTTTTTGTAAACATAGAAAAGATATTAACAAGAAAAAATGCCAGTTAAGTCTAACTACGGCATAAAATCTTAAATGCATAATATGACTGCCAAAATGGAAAATTTGGAAGGAAATTCCACCATTGCTATCCATGCCTTGAGCTCTTGTACAACTTTTAATTATAATCAGTCCATCCTAAATTCAAGGGATTTGTGATCATATGTCTATTTTTCTTCTCGATATATATTATAATAGATTGCATGAATAAAAAGATATTCTATTATGACAATACTATGTCTTAACCCCATATGCTCCAAAGCATCATGGGACAGCTCCAAGGCTTGATGCCATAATGGTTGGCATGAATTCAGCTATCACCTTTATTCATGGAAAGAGGCAATAAGGCACTTTTCTTCCATTGAATCATCTTGTCATGCATGATAGAAATATCTGCTGTAATCATTGAAAGGAAACTAGAAAGGAAACGAAGAGCATGAATAAGCAGAAAGATAAGTAATAACTAACAACCTGTGCAGCCATTGGAGCAACTGGCCTTGGATAGAAGAAGTTCCCTTTACTATCTTCCCCTCCATGTGATTGTAACATTGCGTCAGGCTTGCTTGTATTTGCCATCCAGTCTGCTGAAAGAGTTTGCATATCAGAAAGATTCCTGCAATTCAGTCATTGGACAAAACATATGAGGAATTGGAAACATTTAAATGGAAAATCCATTTAGAAGAAGCAGAGCTTGTCTTAATTACAAGGTTAAGAAATTTCAACATGATACTTTTGCACCATTTCAACAGGTTATTCATAAAGAGTGCAAGCTTTTGATGGATGTAACAAATTAATAAATTCACATCAGATATCAGTAATGTAACCAGAAAATAAGATGACGAAATACCAATTTAAATCCCCACCTTGATAGGTCCTTCTTCTTTCTAAAGATAGTTCTCAACATGATAGCCAACGTTTTTTGGACAAAATCTTGAACCTCAGCATGTACTGTTTCCCATAAGGCATCAGCTACCAATGTGTCACATCAATGCATCATGGATCCAACACTCTTTATGTAGCTAATGAGTTCAACAAGAGCTTTCCTTTCCTCAGCACTATAATTATATCTTACCACCTGCAGGAATAGTCAACAAGCATGTCCTTTCAAGCAAATAATAAAATAGACATGGATGATTATATCATACCACATGCATGCTACACAAGGCAATGATTCTGAGATTTGTTTATTTTAATTGCACGCACATGTATATCCGTCCAAGTTACTTCTGAATAATTGAAGCTCATCTTCTCAATTAAGCACCACAATCCCAAGTAATAGCATATCAAATATAAAGCAACCAAGCATAGAAACTTATCGTGTATATTTTCTTCACCAAATTAGATGAACTTAACCAAAAAATAATAATAATAACCATAACACCTTTTCATAGTTAGAAAATGTTGCTGATGTTCCATTTGATTCAGAATGGATTGCATCTTTGCATGGGCGAGAAAATTTCCATGCACATTGTTCCCAAATGCGTGCAGTCCATCTGCTTAATAGCTGGAGACCTTCAACAACCATATCATACACGTTTCGCTTGACTTCTCTGCACCACTCAATATCTGCACCATCTATCGACTTCAACAACAACAGCTGCATAACAAGTTTGAAAGGAAGAGAATACATATCAGAATTTTGTAAAACAAAGATAACAAGAACTCTCATTAATGTACATAGAAAGAGGAACAAAGGGCAAGGTTGGGAGAGAGTGTTATCTACATGATTTAAAGATGAAGCAAAGCAAATTGCAAAATCATCATGCTCAACACGAATAGCTCCTATGTGATTGATGATCAGATAATGTCTCTGATAGGTAAAGTATATTAAGGATCATTAATGATTCTGCAACAAAAGATCTAGTGAACAAGCTCCAAAGCATCTAACAATAAACATCATTACTCTAACTGTTTAATGGATCAAACAGGGGGATACATGGGCTACTTTGAGGATGCAAGAACCAATAAATAAAAGAATCCCCCTATTGTTCCTCCAACGAGAAATGGTATGGAAATTTATTAGTTTCTTCAGCGGATTGATCATAAGCGTTGCACATATAAAAAAACAGTTCTACACAATCCATAATTTCCAATTAGTACATGACAAAAATTATAAGATTAATGACATTTGACAGTGGATACTCTCCAAATCATCTGAATGTGTGCTAAAAGCAATAACTTGTGGCATAACATAGACACTTAATCCAGCATCTTTTGCAATTTCACTTCATCTTTTCTTTGTAAGGATGCAGGTGCCTTCTATTTTGATGGGATCATAGTAGGGGCAGAACCGCCAAACAGAATTGAGGTTTTTATTACACACCGTATTAGTAAGTTATTTTGAATATACATCAATATTGGTTACAGCGAGATACTTTAAAAAAACTATATAAATATGGTTGGCAATTAAACAGCATTAAATGCAAAGGATACTATAAGCAAGGGATATAAATTAAACCCAAACTCACTTTGATTTTGGGTGAAAATAAGGTAAAGTAAAACCAGTTTAAAACCATTTATTTCAGCTAGGTGACCAGATATTCAATGTTTTTTTTACTGCTGTACTTTTTGATTAACAATGAAAACTTCATCCTCATGGCAGAACTTTCAAGATGACAATCCAGAACATTCTTACCCACTCATCCACAGCCTCCAATAATAACTTATGCAACTTGAAGTTTTTAGAATGCTGGTCCATATTTGTGATGATATTTCAAAACAAAGCAGAAAAATATTGGATATCACCAGCTAGCAGCTTTTGTTCTCCAGGATAGCAATCAACAATGACTCAAGTCAATATAGTACAGAACTCTAAGAGATATAGGTAAAAACGAAAATATTATCAAGGATATTCTTGTGCCTCCCTGGATGGAAGTTCATGAGGTGCTGGAAGGGTAAGAAGACGAGTTTGTGAAGAAAATTTTTGAAAATACATTGACAATTCTTTCAAAATTGCAGCAGGAGAATGATGAAGACCTGGAAATGCAGGAATCACTGATCATTCTGCCACAAAAGAGAAATCAATCTTAGAAAATATCAACGAAAATTTATTAGGTTTCAAATGACATGAAGACAAAACTATTTTCAAGTTTAGAACCAGTATGATGTTTCAGAATAACAACATATGCACAAGAAGATATAACCCAGAATACCTTAAAAATATAAATCAGCCTGTTGGTTTTCAACTTCTTGTACAGTGGCTCACTGTCCTTCTCTGATGATGTTGCTAGGACAACGAGAACAGGTAAAACACGCAGGAGAATGTGCCTCTCTGGAAATAAAAGTGCAAAATCTAACTCCAGCGATTCAACAGCAAATACTATGTGAACATGAAGAATGTGTTCTACACTATTTTTTTTAGTCAAGCATTTAAGAAGAAAATAAAATATTGAGCAACTTTGTAGTTAAAAATGGAAGGCACCACTTCAAAAAGTACACAATCTTTTTAAGAAACTGATAATTATAAGAAAGAAAGCCAAAGGAAGATTTTTTTTTCCCAAATTAACTAAGAAAGCATCACAGAAACTTTACATAAAACCATGTCAATAATAGCGCAAAACAAAGCAAAATATTTATTTCTGTTATCACACTGAAAATAGACAAATCAAATTAATCAGGATACTTGTTCACTTGAAACATCTCGACATGCAGGTTCGACAAGATAGCCCACCTCGTGCTTAAGAAAATCTGTAACAGTTCAGTACAGAATAATTAGATTGAACAAACGAACAAAATGAGACAATTCAAATTGGCATTTCTAAAATAAATAATACAAAATAATGTTGGTGAAAGATAAAGTGCTAAGGTATTAACCCACTAGAGCATGCTATAGAAAGTTTGGAACCTCAAAAGAGCCACAAACACACACCTGTAGATCATCTAACTCCTCCCTCATTGAATCAATGTCTTGCCACTGCACACTGACTTGAGTGAAGGTCCTGATAAAAGCAGCACAAAAAAATAAATAAATAATAGAAGCAGGGGTGGGAAGGAGATGAGAGAAGAAACAAAACAAGAATGGCTATTAGACACTTTTGCAGAGCAGGCAGCAGATACTGTTATATTTTGCGAATATCTGAAAAAACTTAATAGAAAAAGTAACTTCAAAAATTCAAGGATACTAAGTAACATCTAAGAAACTACGATTCCTGTGAAAGAGCCGATAATAGCAATGCAAGACATGTATAAAAGCAGAAAGCAGAAAACTGTTTGAATAGACTAATAGCTACAAATAATATCTAACATTTCATGAACTGGTGTAAGAGACAATTAAAAACATTATTTTAACATCAACACTCAAAAATTTGTATCCCACGAGGTCAAGTTTGACAAAATAATGTTTAATTTTCCTTAGGGTTTGCCAATTGACATTAAAGACCTTTTCTGTATGCATTAGAAGCAGAATAATAGTAAAGTAAATACATTAAGTTGAATTAAAGAGATTGGTTGTGGCACTAAATTAAAATGTACACAAAATGAAAATTAAAGCATCTCAACTCCAAGCTACTGCAAGTTTCAACTGTAAGCATTTAAGGAACAGAAATACATAAAACAAACTAATTATTTTCATACCTCTTATACCAAGGGAAGTCATTAGGTATGCTTGCTTTAGAATTTTTAAGATGATCAAGTTGCACTAAGACATCAAGTAACTTCAATATGGACCTGAAGTAAGAAATAAATTAGTAAAAGAAGCATATTTTCTAGCGTTCATAAAAATAAAAAAATCTCATAACCTTACAAACTTAGGAGCTCACATTAAATTCATTCAGCACTTGAATAGGAGATAATGATAACTAAGAAAAACGATGCACCTAAAGTTATTATGAGAAAAATGTTGCCACATACCATAGATGAGTTATTGTAGGGCCATTAATGCGCCATTCAGTCCTAGAAAAACACTGCATATCGGCAGCTAGCTGCATCCGCAAATTAACAGTGATGACTTATGAGGATGTGAAAAATCTATCATAAGCTATAATGTTGAATATGTAAAAATGCTAAAAACAACAAGTAAAAGAAGGCATAAGATCATATACTTTAGATGCAGCTGATGATTGCCACCGCTGAATTTCGCGCAGACGACTCATCTCCAAGTCTAAAACTTGATATGTTTCCATATATAAGTCAGCTTGACTGTGCTTTATAAAATCAGGGAGCTGCCACATCAAATTTTATAAGCAAGGAAAGTGAACTGGAAAACTTGTGTTATGTACAAACATTGATTATCACAAGAAGAGCATAAAGAGTTCACTGCATGTTGGCAAGTAACAATCAAACTATAAATTGGGTATTTGTGGAATGAATTTCTCGATCTCAAGGAAAGAAACAGATCAAGAGAACATGTTCAATTTGTGGTAGATGGCAAATTCAAAATCAGCTATATTGAAACTGGAATCCACCAGAAAGATTAACCCTACTGTTAATGGGCACAATTACTCTTTAAAAATGTTGGTGCTCTTAATCATCATCAAACCAATTTGTATCTTCTTCAGGAAATCGATTTCCTTTGGGCTCTGTCCCGACAGATGTGACACACATTGCCTTCATGTGTTATTTAACTTTCACAAGGAATCTCATTTGAAGGCAGAAGGAAGGAGGCACAATTTATCGACAGAATTGAATAAACAGGCCACATTAGCAGATGAAAATGATGAAAAGGGAAATACTCTGTACAACATGAAAAGAACACAAAAATGAAGGGGGCGAAAGGGGTGTCCCCAACCCAGAGGCTTAAAATTGAAATGTCCCTGCTTGTCTTATTTGCACTGAAACCAAAACAAACCTGAGGAAGCGCTTTGACACAACTTCGATATGTATGAAGCACTGATGCCATCCCCTTTCCCTCCTGAACTAGAGCATTCTGGACATGTTGCAAAATTTCCCTTTAAAAACTATCAAACAAATGCAATTTTCAAAAGAAATAATATTTAACATCAAACTACCAAGTTATAACAGAAATCGAGTGCAAGTAAATCTTTTATGTGCTTTAAATGACCTAGCAAACAGGAGAGAGCAAAGACATACCAGCTGATTGAGAGCTTTTGTGTCTTCAGATAGAGATAAGCGATATGCAGAAACATCACTGTACTCTACAAAAGGAAAACACCTCTTTCAATATAAGATTATCATGAGACCATCCAATTTGCGTCCGTGCATGGAGATCTAGCATGGACATACATAATCAATCCATTAGGATCTCTCTCTGTTGTGTGTTTGACATGTAAGTCTCCAAATCAGTCAACTACCACTATTTGTCATAACTATATTTGTTGCAAAGTTAATTGTTTCTATTAACATATTCCAAAGATACATACATAATCAATGCATGGACGTACATAATTGTTTCTATTAACATATTCTAGAGATACATACACAATCAATGCAAGGGAGGTGTAGCATGGACATACATAATCAATCCATTAATAACTCTCTTTGTGTGTTTGACATGTAAGTCTCCAAATCACCCAGCTAGCACTATTTGTCATATCTATATTTGTCGCAAAAGTTAATTGTTTCTATTAACATATTCTAGAGATGCTAAGGCATGACTATCCAATGGAAAGCACAACCATCCATGATACATTGACAGCTACAAGGCTTGTTCATGTTCTGTTACTGTCAATCTTATTCATTCTTTCTTAACAATATAAAGTACAAAAGTTTCCATATGATTAACATCCAAACTTTTGAATGAAATAATATGAATTTTTAAACAATTCAGTGTCCAAAAATTTTTAACCTAGCCAACAAGGAAAATGGATACTAAAAGAGCAAGTTACTTAAAAATCCATGACTTTTGAACCTTTTGTTTGGGCCAAACATTTTAATTTCAACCTAATAAGCCATGAAGTTTGATTCATACAGCAACTATTATCAATGATGCATAATCAGATATCAACGAAGTGGTACATATATTATACACTAATGTCCATGAATTTGATTGATCCTGGAAACCCCAATTCAATTATATCCATTAGTTTTGCCTAGAAAACATGGTCCAACGTACCCCTAACAAGAATGAAATTATTCCATAAAATTGGAAAACATAAATGTAGGGCACCTTGTACTCACAAATACATGGGTCCACCTGAAAATGTGGAGAGTGGATCTCACATTTTTGTGAGAAAAGATGAGCTATTTTCAGGTGTTCCAGGCGCATTTAATAATTTTCCCTAACAAGACTAGTTATTAGTTTAAACTCCAATAAGTGATATGAACTAACTAACAAGCAGCCAATTATACTCGTGAAGATTTCTTGATCTTGAGTTTCAATTTCCTAGCAATGAAGGAAATTTTAACCAACTCATATATAGCAACAGTTGTAAATAGTAACCACAGTTGATGACATTTTTGTTTTTTTTTTTGAAGGATTGATGACATGCTTTGTTAAAAATCAAAAAATGTGTCAGTATATATAAATGCATTCAAATAATTTGGGCAGACAAATATAGAAAGACATACCAACTGGACTACTGGTTGCTCCTGTTTCACTTGATATCAGAACAGATGGTCCTTGCACCTCTGGTTGCTGACCCTTTTACAAAATTACAGCAAAAAAAAAAAAAGCAATCACAACCAACATATTCCAAATCACAAAATTAATACACCACACCCATTATAGAATCTATTCTTAACAACTTGCAGGAAATAATTTAAACATGAAAAGCAGAAGTAATTAAGAGATTGGATTCTATGCAAAAAGGACTAATCTTGAAGCAGAATTGCCAGCAAAGTTGTTAACTTTCCACCAATGAAAGAACAAAATCGCAAGGAAAGAAATTGAAAACATAAAAATTCAAAGAAATAAATATAACCCATTAGAGCTATCGTCCATGGAATGTTTACCTCTAGAGAGAATGTGGAGAGAGCTGCAATAGCTTCTTCTACAGGAACGGCCATTCTTCAATGGGTATGGTTTAGAGTGCCAGCTCTTACGTGTCCATGCGAAAAACTTAGAGACCTTGTTTAGTTTGGATTGAGAATGGCATTGCATTTCTTTAGTGGGAAGACATTGAGATTAACGAGGCTTGGGATCGGGGCATGTAGATGTAATGATGTCCAAACAGGTCAGGTGAGTTGGACTCGGAAACTGAGTTGGCAGTTGGAAGTGGAACTGAGCTTTGAAGGATGATTGCTGAAGTCGACATATTCGTGGTTTTAATTACGTTGATGCGATTGAAATTTCTTCTTATTTTTTTTTTTAGATATTAACGTCATCATTTTCGCTAATTGCATTGCACGCTAGAATAATGAAAATATCTTTTTAATAAAATTTGTGAATTTTGATTCTTAAAAATTGAATTTTAAGAATAATAATTTTTTTTTAAATGAAGAATAATAAATTTTAAATCTTAGTTGATTAAAGGGAATAAATTTACTATTTCAAACTCAATAATGAAAAATAAGTAATAATTTATTTTTAATATTTTGATAGAGCAAATCTTTTTTATTTTATAAACTTTCTTAATTATATTAGACCATTTTTAATATCAATTTTTATTTTTATTTTTATTTTTACAAATGAAAAATAAAATTTTAAACTTAGAATTTATAACTTATAATTTTTTAATTTTAAAATTATTTATTAACAAATATAAAATGAAAAAATAATATTTTTAAAAATATTAAAAATATTTTTCAGTATATATTTTCTTTAAGTTAAAAAAAATACAACAATATCATACATTTGTACACATACTTAAAAATTTAAATACAAACAATTTTTACCCTTGTATGAAAAAAAAAACAATATTCTTCAAAATATAGTCGGGTTGGTCCCGTATAGCACACCAACAGTTGCTTAATCATATACCACCAGTATTTTTTATTTTTTTTGCTTTTTAGAATATATACCACCAATATCAAATATCATGAGATTGAGTTTTCCTTGCCTGTTGCTTTAGGTTGAAGAGGGGGAGGATCATTTAACGTCTCGACCAAGGGAATTTGATGTGACCAATAAGTTTTTTTTTTATATTTTTTTTAAGAAGAAGAAGAAGCAGAAGAAATAGGATTTCATTAATTTCTCAATAAATGGAAGTCAAATGCATGGGCATCCATAGTATATACAAGAATGGAATTCAGCCATGTACCCTGCTCAGAGGAGATAATAGCAAACTTTGCAAAGATATGGGTCACTTGATTAGCTTGTCTCTTTACGTGCATCAGTTGTGCATTTCTTGGCAACAACCTCTGAATATCCATCCCTACAAAATTATACTGAGTAAACCCATGACTACCTTGTTGGAAGCGTTGGACCAGAGCTAGATTGTCCACTTCTATTTTTATCACCACCCAACCATATTGTATCATTCATTTTAGCGCTTCACATAATGTCACCACTTCCAGACATTCCACACTCGCATACCCAATTACCGGGCCAGACATAGCAGCAATAAAATTACCATCATGGGCTCTTATCACAGCACCCACTACTGCCCGACACTCCCAAGAATCCATAGAAACATCCACATTCAATTTCAACGAACCAAGAAGTGGGCATTGCCATGACTTCCTCGATGATCCACCATTTAAATCACCACCCAACTGCAATCCATTAACTTTACTTTCCCACACTTTTCCAGTATTGGTGAAGAGAGAATCTAGTATTTTGGATTACTACACGTGGATGACAAGTCTCACTATTCCAAACCTTGCGATTGCGACACCACCAAATGGCATCAATAATGACTACAAATCAAGCTTTACCATCCCCTTGCAACACTTGAAACAACCCTTGGACGCTCTTCAAACACGTCACTCCCATAGCTAATCGAATAGCATGACTTAAATCTGCTTCTTCCCAACAAGCTTTCCCGAAAGCACATTCCTTAAACAGATGTAGATCGGTTTCCTCTTCCACTCCACACAAAGGACACTGTGTATAAATGTCCTCATAGATTCACACATATTGGGAGATACCTGGGACAAGTTCACAACATGTGAAATTCTGCCTCAGCGGAACTCTTACTACACAAAACTCTTTCCAAAACCTAGTGGTTATAGAACTCGAAGACGCTCCCTCCCCATTCTTGCTCATAGACAGCCAATAACCTGATTTAATTGAATACAGACCATTCGTGGTGTAAAACTAACCCAATCCATCCCTATGATTAGGATTGGCAAGTGAGATGGCTAGGATGAGTTCTACATCCCTTGCTACAAACGAGGATCTAAGCAGCTCTTCATTCCAATTTCCATCCACAATCAAGTCTGAAACTATCGATATTGTACAAGAAGGAAGCTTAGGTGTAACCACCCGTACTACGTTGAGTACATAGATGTAGAGGCAGTAAAATGAATAGAGCCAAATAAATTTAGGTGGATGAAGTTTAAATTACGTCTTTTTTATATAAATTCAAATTAAATCACTTTAATTAGACCAAATCAAAATAGCGAAAAGTTTTATTTTTTTTTTTAATTTCAAATCAGATAGAAATAAATCACCTTTAATTTTAATTTTTTAAAATAAAAATTATTTTAACTTTTAAAATAAATTTTAATTATTTTAAATAAATTTTAATTATTTTAAATAAATTAAATCAAATTAATAGAATTAACTCCTCAGTTGAATTAAAATCAAATTAATTTAAAGCAGCCGACAAATCAAATAAGATTAGATTTAATTTAAAATAAATCTGAATCAAATTTAGATTAAATCTATTTTAAATCATATTGAGCTAGAAATGGCCATGACATGCTAAGACGAATTACTTGTTTTCTATCATGCATTTCTTTTTCAATTTTAAATTCAAGGTCAATATTTCAGTGTACGTGTTGAAGGCCATTGTTAAGAAAAACGCAAGTGTTAGTGTTCCTCTACTCAATCACCAGCGTCCTACGAGGATCAAACCCTTTTGACCATGTCATTCAAACAAACGTGGATTTACCACATCTTTCAAGCTTCTTTTCTTTCCTCTTTTTCATATGTTACAGCTAGGCAAAAGCAACAGGCATAAGGGGCGGAACATGATGTTCTGAAGCTGATTTGCATTAATTTATTAAATCTAATTCTACACTTACTCTTCTTTAGCTGCCAAATTCATCTCCAAATTTTACAACGCTAAAAAATGGTAATGGGAAACCCCATATCACATGATGCTGTAAATCATGAATATATGATTGGGATGATGTCTCATCATTAGCATTGTCAGCCCCCTGTCTAGCAGAAATCACCAGAACAATCGTTTGATCTGGAACAGTGATTCGACTTGTCTCCATGTCTGCAACTATTGCAATTGCAGCATCTAGTTCCTCAAGGTCAAGACACAAGGAGATTACTTCATCATAAAGAGGACAGCAGCAGAATAAAACATTATCCGACGTGAAATATAACATTTTTTAGGACATCTTATTTCTAGCTAACGTATGACTCATTTGGGTTAAAAGGACTGACAAAATGATCATGAAAAGCAATGATGTGATTCATCTTCATTTTCTTATAGGATTAGTATGTAGGATATTACCTGACAAATGCATAACCTAGACTTTGTGTTGTCTGCTAGATTTTCAAAAATGCGGAAGGCATAGGCGCCCTTATAGCTGCACGAAGTATCATAGCACAATCACCAACAGTAGGTGTTCCCCCCAATTCTACTACCTGAAACATCATCCAATATTTGTTTGTGTCGAGAAGGAATGACAATAAATATCTATAAGAGATTAAACACTAGAAAATAATCACCACCTTAATTCAATATAACAAACCCGGCACATTAAATTGATTTTATGTAGAACAATTAGGAGCTATCCATGGTAGGATGCCTATATATCATCATCTACGGAAGAACAAGTTATGTAGATTATAAATAAGTACAGAATGAACTTTCACCTATGTGGAAAAGAAGTTATCAGAACCTGCCTTCAGCATTACTTTAATTGCCAACTCAACTTCCCATTCTTGTGACCATTTTTGCGGACGCCTGTTCTTTATTTCTTTCTCCCATGTCCAACCTCAAGCATCAGCTATTGTATACATGTCTTCCACATCAAAAACTTTCCTTTCCCTTAGCTCCTTAAATGCCTCAAACATATCCAAAGGAAACCAGTCCTCATCGTTATCATCCTACACACAGCATAATTTTTTATTGCCTTTACAATGGTATCCAATATTTTTATTTCAGCAGAGTCAGAGTTATACTATATCTGCATTGTCAAAATATCTGCTTATCTCAATAAGTGATAGCAATATTGATGCACTACATCTCTTTCGATCAAATTGATTGATTTATACACAATAGGATTGGTCTAAGCCAAACAACCTCCCCACAGATAGGACTAGCTTAAAGACCGAAAGAAAATTAATATGATGGGTTGAACCACCCCCCACCCCGTCTTTCATTTGCATTGTCAAAATATCTAATTATCTCACCAATTGATAGAGTGTTAGCGATGATGATGCACTACATCCAAACCTTTCAAGCTGAATCTTTTGATCAAATTCATTGATTTATATGGACAAGGATTGGTCTAAGCCATATAACCTCCCGACAGAAAGGACTAACTTAAAGACTGAAAGAAACTTGATGGATTGAACCACTCCCCACCCCCTTTTTTTGTATTGCCAAAATATATAATTATCTCACCAAGTGATAGAGCGTAGCAACAATAATGCACTACATCCAAACCTTTCAGGCTGAATCTTTTGATCAAATTGATTGATTTATATGCACCAGGATTGCTCTACGTCAAACAACATCCCCACAGAAAAGACTAAAAGATCCAAAGGAAATTAAGTTCATGGACCCAACACCCCTTCCACCCTTTTCTCTCTCTTTTGCACTGTCAAAATATTTGCTTGTCTCAGCATCAAATCCTCACACAAACATGCATATAAAGAAGACAACAGTTTTTCATACCTCCACTGATGCTCGAGCAGATCTTCTTTATGATTTTTTCAACCTCATAGTTGTTTGATCAGAATCTTTCAACAATTGGACTCCAATCATTTGAAGAGGCTTCTTAGCTTCAACTTCCTTCTCCTTAACAACACTGTCTCCATCTTGGTTCTCAGTTTGTTCTACTTCTACTTCCTCCATCCTCGGCTTCCTCATCCTTAACCTCTTTTTCAATTTCTTCTACAGCATCTACATTATCCAACACATCTGGAAGTTCTGGTTTATCCATGTTTATAGGCTTAGCATGATTACTGTTCAAGTCTTCTCCGAGAAATCGGCTTTTCCAGAACTTTGTATCTCCTTCATGCAGCTTTATCCATAAAATTAGTTCATCCAGCTCCTCATTAACCTACCAGACAAAACACATTTGCTTTATATTCACAATGCAAAGAGAACAGGACTGCCGAGAGATGTTCTACAAACTAAAGCTCTAAAGCTTAGAATTCATATCTTGCAGTAATGAGAGAGAGAGAGAGAGAGAGCATTTCTTTTCCCTTTTCCTTATAAGTGATAACCAGCATGATAAAAACAACAACAAAAAGAGAATATAATAAATGATTAACCTCTTCTTCTTCCTCCTCTACAGGAGGAACCCAAAGGGGCGGACCACAAGAGCGGTTTATTCTCCTTGCTTTTTGCACGCGCTGGTAAAGAACATTTCTAGTCCCATCAGTTGGTAGACCTTGTGCTTCTAGCCCTTCCCTTAGTTCAGATACTATCATCTTACTAGCAGCCTTAGGCTTTAGAACATTCTGGTCAGGACCCTTAATTATTTTCTTCAGTCTCTCTTCTACTCTTAGATAATCAGATTCCGATGCATCCCCAAAGCAGCAAGACCTTCATTCCTCAAAGTTTTTAAAAGCTTCCGATGGTGCATCCTCCAATCCTCAAGACATCTTTGCTTAAATGAAGTCTCCATTGGATTGGAATAAATAAAGCCAGCAGCATCAGGATCTAGAGGAGTTTTCCCTCTCCTGGGTACCCATCTCTTGCACTCACCAGTAGGCCCACCCTCTGCAATATACCTGTTTTGTAGTTATAGAAGGTTAATGCCGAACAATAAACAATCGTTACAAACAAAAAAAAGTTAGCTTAAAATAAGAAATAAAGATGATTGAAACATTGCTGTAGATAAAGTACAATGTTGTCCATATAAAAGAACTAGAAAGTAAATTGTCAAGACTTCCAGTTAGGGTTCTATGATGCATGCTTCAAATTGTACAACTTATGTTTTATCTGAAGAACATATAAGTATATGACAAATGCATAATGGAATTGCAATAGCAGTTTTTATGTTGGATTAATATGCACACCTAGCAACATAATCAATCTCATATCCAAGTTCAGCTTCTTCTTGCAATGGTTCAATCCACGAACTAACTAATGTCCGATATTTTCTGCTCAATATCATGGCTCTTGGTGGAAGAGGTTGATTATCTCTAGCCATGGCTTCAAAAGCTTCCAGCAAATCAACAATCCTACCTGATTCAAGCAGGCAGATGATCTTATAAACATTATGCTTAAGTTGACAAATCCAAACCCAAGTCGAGGATCCATGAAAATTTTGCTGGAGTTGACCAGACAAATCAAAGATGGAAATTCAGTAAAATACAAGCAAGAAACCAGAAGAAGGATAGATGAAAGCCCATTGAAAATCAGGAAAGCAATGTAAAATGCTGCCAAAAGCCTTCTCTACTTGAAATACAGAAAAACCTCATTCAATTATCTTGAATTCTGCATTTCATGTAACATATATATACAATATTCCCAAAGCAACATAGCTCATTTTTAAGGTTACTAGAGACATGGACATTGAAAGGTCCAATTGCTTTTGTCAGAAAAACCAAAAGGTATTAAAACAAACAAACCATTACATAGATCTAAGAGCATAGTCCTTCAAAGTGTATTGATGCTTACACAGCATTTGCACAAAGAGGGCAGAATGATGTACACAACCCAGCATAAGTTTAAGCAGTAATGAACAGTCCACTTGTGCAAAAATTTTAAGCATATGCTTCTGCCATAGTCATATAAAACACAGGATTTAATAGCAATAGGGAAAAAATGAAATTAGTAGATAAATGAAATTATGGCAATTAAAATGTATATCTAAAAAAAGAGGTGTATGTCATATTAATAAAGAAAATGAAATGAACTTTTGCAAATACCTTCTCTACACAATGCCCGAAGATATAAAGAAAGCGGATCCCCAAAGATCCCTTCATTATGTAAAACTTTTGTTCCACCTTCAAAGTTTCTGAGTGCACCGAAATGCCGAATTGCTTCACGTAATACACAATACTTGGTAAAGCACTCCACTAACAGCCTGAACATGAAGGTATTATGTTATCTATCACAAATGAAGAAATGACATACAATACTACGGTCTTATTTGGCTTAACTCACAAACTACCAGATGTGCACACTAACTTTCAAAACATATCATATATAGTATTCCTTTTTTGGAGGCAAAAATAGAAAAAATACAGAACATGGGTTTCAGATGAGAAGAGATCAGCTAAGTGAAACCATGTTTGGATCCCAAAGGTTAACAGAAAAGAAACAGGAATTACATAAATCAATGCCCAGTTATTTGTATACATCTGTTAGTGAGGAAATAGAGCAGTTCAATATTACACATTCAATCCAAATCTAGGATAGTTCATAGTTGTAGATCTCTATATTCACACTTCCTATTTTCATCTCAAAACACCCTCAATGAGTTTGACAGGATTTTACCCTTTCTCCTCATAGTTTTCATACTTGAAATCAGCATATAGTTAATATATATATATATATACACACACACGTACATAACTCACTATATGAATTTCCCTAGATCCAAAATTGTTAATAACTTAATGTTGCTATTATATTTTGCCACCCTCCCCCCCCCCCCCCCGCAGAGCCCCAAAAAAAAAATACAAAACAAAAAAAATGCTACTCTGTTCACATTCAGTGTGCATGTAAATATCATCCTCCTCTTTGAACTCTAATAAAATGATGTTTAAAAAGTACAGAATTGCAACTATTTTGCCATCCAATTAGGATTTTTCCCTATTTGTCTTGCAGATATTTCCTTGGTTTCTTCTAAAAAAGAAAAAAAGTAGTCATAATACATGATCAAATCCAAACCTCAACTCTCAAAAGTGACTAACAGTTGTAAGAAGTCAAGGAGATAAACATAGATACCAAAGCAATACTTGTGAAAAACTAAGATCAAGCAGACAGTGTCCAAAACATTTTTGCCATACCACCTACACGCTAAACATCACTAAACCCTCCCAGACTTTGTGCATGTACCAGACAAAAATACTTGACACATTATATAAACCACTGCCCAGAATAATAATTTGCCACAAAATGTGAAAAACAAAATGAACAAATAAAGAGTTCAACATATTATGAAACCCAACATCACCAGCTAAGACAAGTCTACTTGAATTATAGAGCACTGTTAGGAAGAAGCTCTACTTACGCATAAGTTCTCACATTTGGTTGCAAGCACTTGTGGTCTTCAACCATCATGCCAAGCAACTCAGCAACATCTTGTACCCTATGTTCCACATATGAACCCAACATAATGGTATAAAGATGCTAATAGAAATAAATTATAACTAGCAAGGGATTTAAATTAAAAAAGTTTGTAGCTTTAGCCAGATGCACATAATCAAAAGGCTATGCTCATGATGGAGATTGTTCGTTCCAGCAAAAATATTCTCTAAAGCAACAAAATAAAACCTTCTTTACACAACATGAACCTACAATTTTTTAAATCTTCTATACAAGTCATTAGGCAGAATTCTCCTACACCCAGGTTTAGAAAAAGAATGCCAGTACCAAACGTATATGAACTGTGTCATTGATACGCAACAGATATTACCTGCCATAGGATTCAGCTCTTGTATATGCTTGGATCACCCAATTATATGTCTCAGTATCAGGTTTCATATATTCTGTCATGAAATGAAAAAAGAAAAATGTTTGGTAAATCCAGAAGCCATTATAACTTGAATAACCATAAAAATTTTGAATACCTCTTAGTGAAACATTAGTTCTCTCAAAAATTGGGACCTCTCAGAATACCGCTCCCAGTAAATCTTGAAAAGCAGTTTCTTAAGTTCTCAGGATAATATTTTAATGCAAGATTTGACTGAACAAAAATTAACATGAAATTTATTAAAAAATAGAAGACTCATGTAAAACCAAGCAATAACCTAATTCAGAAAGGAACTGCTCATAAGAAAAAGCCCAGCAAAGTGGCTATTTTCACAAAACATCATTTTTTATATGCCTAACCAGACCTTTACAGAAACTGTTTTCTTATCTACCAAAAACTTAAAAGTCTCCTAGACATCAGTGATTGCTTTGAAAGACAAAGCCTATGACATAACACAAAATAGTTAATTGCAAAGAAAAGACATGTAAAAGTAGTAGCCATCTGGCCAGTCACCTCCATTTCATCGGCAATCTCAAGTGCATTAGAATGATCCCCAACTTTACAATCTTCCTCAATCACACGATCATAAAGCTCATCAGTAGCCCTTAGCGCACCTTTAGCCCCCTTCAAGAACACCTTATTCACATCTTCCAAATACTTATTCTTAACAAGCTCCTCTAATCACAAATAAATAAATAATAAATAAACAACCAATCACAAGCATTATCTTCAATTACACCTCGTTTCATTCACGGAATGGCATAAAATAGAATGTAAAAAGAATAAACAGTCCATATGGTATAATTATTGTTAACTTTGGTAACATTTCCACAATTTCAACCTCTCTTTAAAATTTAAATATTTAAAACATGTGATAATTAATATATAACATAAATACTTCGGCAATGTAAAATTCTGTATAAGTATGATGATCAATCCAGTGATCATTTCAATTCCATTAGTAGTGAGGATTCGGAATATCACAAAATAATCAATCAAAGAAATATTCAACAACTAAAAGGCCTCAAAAATTTTAAAAAAAAATAAATAAAGGTTAAGGCAGAGGTGTATACCAACCAAAACTATCCAAGCCTGCCGAATAGCATAATTCAACCTCTCCATCACGGCAAGTATTTCTAACCCTCTCGTCGCATGTCCTTTGGAGCCAAAAAGACGAATCAGCGCGACAAACGTTTCATGGAGCGGACAAATCCCTGCGCTCAGCTCTCTTCATAACGATTGCATCTGCATTTGGCAACACACGATTCTGATCAAAAAATTCAGAGGAAAAAAACAACAGCAACGAAACGAAGATTTTAAAGAAGTAAGTAAGTACCGCGCCTTCTACGTCGCCGTTTAGAGCGTGAGCGACGATGAGGCCGTGAAACGAGCGCGGGCCGGGGCTTAATCCTGCAGCAACCACGTCGTAGATGATGTCGGACACGCCGAAGGCATCGAGGTTCCTGGCGCGGTCCATGAGCTCCTCCACGAAGGTAAAGCGGAGGCTCTTCTCTGCGGCGGAGACCGCGGCGGTGAGGAGCCGGAATCATTTTGATCGTTCATTTGTTGTTTTTGTCGTTGTTTGTTTCTTCGTGACTTGCTGTCCTAGGTGGAGGTAGCGGCAGCAGAGGCAGAAACTTCGAGGTTTTTGGAGGGAATGAGAGGGGCTTAAACAGTGGAGTGAAGGGAGAGAAGAAGGACATTTTGTGACTCGGACAAGAGCGGTTTTAACGGTTTAAGAATAAGAGGTTGAAGATGGTCACGCGATGTCACACGTGCCAATAATAAACTTTATTTTAATCTGTGTTCAATGAAACTTTATTTATTTCTTAATTTAAAAAAATTTAATTGTTCAATTTATTTTATAGTGATTATATTAAAAATCTAAAATTGAATTTCATTTAGATTTTTTATTTTAAATCTCATTTTGAGATTAATAAATTTTGTTTTAAGTGACT
The DNA here is from genome assembly GCA_949677035.1 of Omphalea diandra. Taxonomy (NCBI): domain Eukaryota; kingdom Viridiplantae; phylum Streptophyta; class Magnoliopsida; order Malpighiales; family Euphorbiaceae; genus Omphalea; species Omphalea diandra. Next base: position 51,579 of record CATIWR010080311.1, read on the forward strand.
TTGTTTTGTTTTTAAGTTTAAAAAAAACTTAAAAATTAATTAGAAAATCTTTACAAAAATAAATTCGAAAATTTAATATTTTAAAGATAAATAAACAAATTTGGTAAACATAAATAAAAAAAAAATGAGTGAATACAAGTAAAATGAACTCAACATGCCTTTTAAAAATGTAATAATTATTAATACCCAAAAAACAGTGTACCATCTCTAATCAAAATCTTTTACAAAAATGTAAGATTTATTCTAAATTTTTACATTAATTTTATATATTTATAAATAAATTTTTTAATAATTTTAGATCATCATATAGAATAAATGATAGATACCAAATTACATTGATGATAAATGATTTTAATATTTCAATTCTAAAAATTATTACTTATTTTTTAAAATGCATATTTATATATCATGAGCTAATTGATTAATCCCATAAATTTATGTGAAAAGAGAAGAAACAACAACAACAATTTTATTCATAGCATATATAGCTCTTAAAGAGGGGCTTTATTCAATGCAAAGCAAACACTCAACAACTCTCTCGCTTCTATTAAAGTTCATATGGATGCATTGATCAGTTGTTGCTGCTGCCGCTGCTGCTGTTGTGGTCGTCGTCGTCATAGGCATGCTCATATTTGTTGTCCTCATGGTCGCGGGCGAGGTAAGGGATGATTTTTTCAACAGTCAGTGGCTTAGGAACGATGTCGTATAGGCCTGATTCGATGAACTTTTTCAGCTCAGCCTCTTCAGTAGTAGAGGTTACACCGACAATGGGGCAGTTGACTCCCATGGCTCGCAGCTCCTCGGTGGCCTAAAATGATTATTTAAACAGTGCATCAGCATTAATGCGATTTGTTAAAATAATTATTGTTTTGTTAAAAAGATTAAATTTTTAGTTAATTTATCTCAGATTTATATTCAAACTCGAGATTTTATAATTTTCGAGACTGCTCTAATATCATTGAATTAAGAGTTTCATTAGTAAAAAAATATTATTTTAATTATGAAACCATGATCATTTCAAAAAATTATAACATTAATATTTTAATTAAAATGGGTGCTAGAAATGATGACCTGATAACCACTCATGATGGGCATTTCCATGTCCATGAGAATGAGGTTAAAAGAAGCCCCAACACGGTGAAGATCAACAGCTTGTTTCCCATTCACAGCAAGTTGAACTTCCAGACCTCCAATTTTGAGCATCAGCTTGTTGATTGTTCGAATAATATCATCATCATCATCAACAACCAGCACAGCGAAGTTGGCAGTGATGTTATTTCTTCTATTTTTCTTCTTTTCACTTCCATCATAGGTCACTGTTGAACTCTCTGAGCTGCAAATGCCTCTCTCAAACACCATTTTCCGCTTCTTCTACACACGTGAAGCTGTTATTATTACTACAGTGGATTTTGTCAAAATAAGCAAGAACATACTGGAAGTGTGAGTAGCAGTTGCTGATATATTCTTAAGATGGGAGTGAAATATTAAAATTACCTTCACAAACGTCCTAAATCATAATGTATAGAGTTCATAAGATGTTTAAATTTATATAAATCAATGAGTTCTCTCTCATTTCATATTCTGAAAAAGAAAGGTTCTGCTTCTGCCGAATGATTGAATTAAGGATTCGCAATTTGCCCCTTAATCTTAAGTTTGTCGCTTATTTATGTGTACTCATAATATTCATAATGTAGTCTACAGATTCCCAAGTATTACTTTTGATGAATAAAATGAGATGACTTAATGATAAAATTGTTTTAAGTTTGCTTGAAAACTGCTGTATCTTTTAAGATGTATTACTACTATATACTTATATTGACTAATGGATTTGGAGTTTGGTAAATTTATTACCTGTTTTACATGTTATAGCATCTACAACAATAAGGCTGATGTAAAAGTATAGAAAGAAACTCAAAATTTCTTAAAACATATTGAAAGCATAAGTGGAAATTGCATTCTCAGCCAAGAAACAACACAAATGTATATCAAAAGTTAACAATACTAACATGCTCATTTAGATGGACATCATTCTCCTAATTAATAAAAATTAGATGTGAATGAAATAGTAAAATCACCTTTACGCACTTCGCACACCACAATGTATAAGATTGATAAGATGTCTAAGCTTATATAAACCATAGAAAGTGAAAAGAATCTTACAGAGCGATTAAATCAAGGATTCACAATCTGTCGCTTTGTTTTAAGTCAACGCATTACGTGTAATACATGATCTAAGAATTTTGATTTTTTTTCTTTCTTTTGTAGACATTTAGAGGTGAAAAAATCTGATAAAATCTTAATTCTTCAAAATTAGAAGAATGTGATTAATAACATATCATCTAAGAAGATATACAATATCTAATTGTTAACGTTCATGCATATTCATATTATAGGTATTTTTTAGTGGATACAATGACATGAATTAATGATAAAGTTGTTTTTAGATTGTTTGAACAACTACTATCTTTTAAGATGTATACAATTGAGTTTCAAAAAAAAAAAAAGATGAGTTCAACCACTGCTTATAATAGGTGATTTCTAGATTGTCTTCAAGATATACATAAATTATAGTGTTTTTATGTATAGTTACATAAAAGAATAAACAATTTACATATAATATAAAAAATTTTACATGTGTTTCACCTTAATATGTAATTTTTTACAGTATATAATAAAATGAACAATTTGTGTAATATAAAAAATTTTACATATTTATTATTTCAATATATAATTTTTAATATAAAAAGTTACATATAAGTATTGATAAAATTGCATATGAATATTAATAGAGGCTCTCTAAATATAGTGCCTTAAATGCACCCTGGAAAGCAATGACTAATGAATTGGAAGTATGACCTTTGAAATCACTTTTTTACAGGGTATGATAAAACTACCAACAAAAAAAAACTCAAAATTTCTCAAAACATATTAAAAGACTGAGTGAAATTTCTCAAAATTTCTCAAAACATACTAAATTACATTCTTAGCCAAGCAACAAAAGTGAACATAATATATTCCGTTAGATAGAAATCATTCTACTATAATTAACAAAATATCTATTCGATGTTAATGATGTATTAAATTATATTTATACACTTCATAGATCATAATAAAAAGGGTTGATAAAATATCTATAATTATATAAAATACGAAAAGCAACTATTCTCTCATTTCACATTTTTTAAAAAAAAATATCTTGTAAAATGGCTGAATTAAGTATTTACAGTTTATCTCTTAGCTTTAAATTGATGTAATATAATGACTTTAATTCTTTTCTTTCTTTTTTGAAAACAATTGAAAATAAAAATTTAAGAAAATTTCAGTTTTTTTAAAAATTATCATCTAAGTAAATACACAATAATTAATGACATACAATATTTATGCATATTCACAGTATAATATAAAAATCCAAGTATGACCTGATGATAGAGTTGTTCTCAGTTGCTCAGTCATCTTCTACCTTGTAAGATGGGTGTTACCATTATATGTAATGATTAATGACCTGGTAGTTTCGCATCCTTTACTAGTGACTTTGAAATCGCCTTTTTTACAAGTTATAGCATCTACGACGTCAAGGTCATGATAAAAAAAAAAAACTATAAGGCCTCAAATTTTCTAAATCTAGCTTGCAATGGAACTGAAAATCAAACTTCGTTTAAAGGGATCATGATTTATAAGTTTATAAGCTTTGTTTTTTTTTTTTTTTTTACAATCCACTTGTATTATTTTTACTTTATGACTTAATTATACTTTTTCTTTTTTTTTTTTTTAAGACAACTTATATTGCAGAGGGCTAATATGCCATGAAACATGAATTTAAAATATTAAAAGACCATAAGAGCAATGTTTTGCTAGATGAACACTTAATAACATGAATATTATTATCCTTAGTATGTGTATTGATATAATAAATTAGATGAACTTTCAGCCACCCGGTTAGTAACCCTTTAATGAAGTGTCTGTCTTATATCATAGAAAGTCGAAAAAATTAACTCTTTTTTCTGATATAAAATAAAAAGAATGAGTTTTCTCAATTTATGTGCACACAATTTTATAGATTAGTTTAACCATCAAGGTTTGAACTCTATATATATTGAAATAACAAGGAGAACAGGAATCTTGACATCTATAATGTGTGGAAAGTTCCCTCCAATCTTAATTGTCCACCAGCTAGCACCAATAAATAATTGTTTTTTCATTGATTCAATAATCAAGCAATACAATCAAAATGTCAACTGTAGACTTTAGAGTCCCATGGAATTCACACAACGCCTGAAAAAGGAAAAGCAAAAAAATGCAAACTCTTTTAAGAAAAGAGACATGGTGCGATGGTATAATTATTTCTTATTAGGTCCTGGAATCCAAGGCCAAGATGGTGCTGAGATTCATGGGGTGCATGTACTGTGTAGAGCCTGTCATGATCTGTTGTACAATAATTCTGTTTGCCTTTTCTGATGGATGGAATGGATCCCAAAATGCATAGAGATCACGGTTAGAGCACAAGTTTGAAAAAATTGTGCATAGTCCGATTCCATTATATAGTCCTTGCCCACAACATGCTATCTTTGATGTGGTGAATCCTGCCCAATCATTAAACTCATGTTAAGCAAATTTTTTTAATAGGGAAATGGTAGATATAGTCGCTACGATATTTGGACAACTAGATTTTATAAAGGTCCAAGTGCGTTCATAAGATGTCCATCACTCTGTTTGTTTCAATAATTGCTATGCTTAATAATGAAAATGTTTTCAAATAAACAGTAATGGAAACGATTTATATGTACCGAATGCTTGGGGGTTATTGACAAAATCCAAGTGCATTTGTTGAGTGTTTACGCCAAAAAAGACTTCTCTGCCAATTTTTCTGTTGAGTTCATTTATCATTTGAACAAGCTGTGGATTGTATAAGGATGCAGCTCTCTGTAGTTCAGCCGAGCATCCACCATTAGTGCCCCGCATCGCCAATTCTGCAGGAACACAACCCAGTGGTCCAGTACCTGTCACAAGAACTCGGCGTGCCCCCAGTTGATACAGTCTCTGCAATGATGCCAATTGGAGATGAGCACTAGTTCTATTTTGCTTTAGTGAATGCTTAATTTTCCTGTGGCTAGAAGACTAGTGGAACAAAGTCAAGAGGATTACCATTAACAATTTTCGGTATTCTGAGATCAGAAATTTAACATAATCTGGCAAATTATATTGGCGAGACCTTGCAGAAAAGGGAACCAAGTAGTAGTTGTTAACAAAATCATTGCCACCAACTGTAATGAGGACAAGTGCTTCGTTGACAAGTTGTTGGGTCTGTTCCGCTCCAATAAGCGCTTGAACTCGTTGCTGGTACTCCTGGAAGTACTCTAATTGCTGAAACATCCTTATGATATTTATCTGCAATGGTTACACTTTAATTAGTACTTCAGAAACAGAAATTTGCCTTTTTATCTATGTTACACAGACACGAATACAAGATCTATTTATGATTACATCCCTATGAATATACCAACACGATATTTTTAAAAAATTAGCATGTGACATATCTGTCAGGTATTATGTTAGAAAACTGTCTAACAATGCGATACCTATGTAGCACGAAAATGGACATATGGAAATCAT
>CATIWR010080327.1:0-23539 GCA_949677035.1 Omphalea diandra
CTCTCACACTTTATCGCTCCTTAAACTCCTTCCTTGGTGGCCTTTGATCAACCTAAGCTCCTACTTATAAAAAGGAATTTCCATTCAAGTCATTCTCTAAAAGAAGACGATTCCAATCTTAGAGTCTAAGGGTTATCGTAGATTTTGTGCAAAATAAGGATCAGTTATTCGCAATGTGAGACTGTAAATGACTTTGAAAAACACTGTACTACCTTCGTACCTTTCAAATGGAACATCAGGCAAGAGTATCGACTAATCACTAAACCAAAACCACTCACATAGAGGAAATCAATTCAAGAAGCTCTAAAACTAAATCAAACTGGCTGACAATATCAGGCATACAACAATCAAGATCGGAGATCAACTAACAGCTACCCTTACTCTGGAATGGGACTTTCTTTTCTTCTTGACTGTTTAGAGCTTGAACACGGGCAGCATTTGTTATAGAAGGTAATTGTAGTAGTGGGAGTAATAACATTTTATTAGTAATAAGGGCATTAGGAATTGTCTATAGGAACCGATAGGCCAAGCCAATTCGACTGAGATTAGTGGGTAGCTCTTATTTGGCTATTTACAAGTCTTGTTGAAAAAGTTGAAAGTGAAAGAGATGAGGATCCGGATTCACTTCTTAAAGAGGGAAATCCGAATTCTCATCTTGGCTGATTCAACTCAAGCAAGATTCCATAGTTGTGGTTAGGACTTTAGACTCTTCCAACTGTCAAGCTACTCCAGGTTCTAAGCTCTCTCATAGCCATCTATTTCGATCTTAGCAGCTACCTTTCAAGACGAATATCTTTGTATTAATTACTTTCGTCTTTAAAGGGAAGGAGAAATTAGACACTTTTTTCGAGTACCAAGGCACTGTACCAAATACCATGTGTCTTTTTTTTAAGCTTAAGCAAGAAAGTGTGTCCCTAAAGCCTTAACCTATATCTAAGAAAAGCCCAATAGACAACCATGCTCTTGGTTGCCTTATGCCCATCTCTAATGCCAATTTTTGTAGCTCACTTTCTGAAGTCAAAGAAGAGTTAAGGTACCCAAGCAAGATAGTCACATGTTCAGAGATGATAAATAAGTCTTCTACATTTCTGAGGAACATGATTCTAATAAGGATGACGAAGTTAAGAAAGAAAAAGAAGAAGAACTAGAGTTATTTGAACAACACGAACAACTTTGAATCATCTCACCAGCTATTGGATAAGCAGTCAAAGAAACTATTGCTACATGAATTTAAATAAACAGGATTTTGTTTCAATTCAATGCATCCGGCTAAAAGGAAGAGGAATAGGATCAGTTTTTTCCGAAAGTGCCCCACCCACAATCTAACCAAGAAAACCTCCTTTCTCGATTTCGATCTTAACCCTAAACATCGTATTGATTGTTTAGCGGCCTTCAAAGGGCCTATCCGTTGACTTTTGATTCAGAGGCTCATTAGATCTATTTTTCTATGCGCCTCAACTCTCGTAAACTCAGAGTATCCGCCCTGTTTGGCTATTTACATTACGACTTCTTATAATCCAAGTAAATGATGAGGGGTGCCCTAAATGTGGGCGGTAGAACTACTTATTTCCAGAAAATAGAAGTAGAATGAAAAGAGGCGCACGCTTGTAATCTTCAATTTTTCACCTTTGAAATAAACTTTTGCTCTTATTTGATGTGACAACTCAAAAAAGCTCTTTCCCTAAGGTTTCTGTAACAAAAAAGAGGCAATCCAGTAAGTCAATGCAGTCAAGCTAGTAAGTAAGGAGGTCCAACTTTGCAATCTAGCAAGTTAAGGGATGAGAGTGAAGAAGGTGCTTTTTCCTCAATTCAATAGATAGGCTCACAATTCAGCTCATGAAGAAGACGAAGTGTTGCCCTCGTTGTCTTATTCCTGGCCTTACTGCACAAATGCCCATTTATATGTTGGGTGGCAGCTGTTTTCAAGAGCAAAAAAGCCCGAGCAAAAGACCCCGGTAAAAAAACCTACTCGGGGGGGAAGATCCTATCTGAATGAGTAAGAGCTCGAATTTGAAGAATAGGTGTAAGGGTGTCACAGGCAAGTGGAAAATCTATAATAAATATGTAGGAATTTGAGTTAAGCTATAATAAATAAGTAGGAATTTGAGTTACAAGGAAAAGAATAGTGAAATTTTTAGACTCTTAAAATGGATCCATAAACAGAGCTAGGGAACCTGCATAAACAAGAGAAGTGCTATGGTCAAGAACCAAAGGAGGACAACGACTAAGGAAAGGAGCAGCCCCAGCGAAATAGAACTATGACTCAGCGTAAGGCGAAGAGATTCACTCACAAAGGATGTGACGCACCCGTCAGCCTCAGATGGACGAGACAAAAAGCGCAACCTGGGGCGAGAACTCAGAGAGGTAGAGGTTCGAACAAGGCTAGAGCCAAGTAAAGGGATAGAGTAGGGGGAGGACTAAGGGAAGACTAGTTAGTGAAAATTGGCACGAGTAGAGAGGCAGGTATGGAAGTCGAGTCTAGTATTATTTTCGTAGGCGAGTAAGAAACAAGCGAAAGTGCAAGCTCACCTCGAAAATGAGCTAGGGAGCGATCAAAGGCGATAAACAATAGTAATAAGCCACAACAAGAGGTACATGAGTAGGTGCAACAGTAGGTAGTAGCTAGTAGGACCAAGAATAGGAGTCTTGGCTAGTATGTCATTCTTCTTTTCTTTCCCCATACTAACATAACAATTGTCCCTTAACAATAGTAGCTTAAATCAAGTCATGGTTAGCTCATGCCAACCAGAATAAAAAGAAAAGGGCAATAGGAAAGTAATCAATCGGTAAAGCAAGCAAGTAAAATCGAACCAAGCAATCAAGCAACAATAGTGGGTGTAGGTGCTAGCACTCGATCTGGTGTAGGAACCCTCTATCCTCTATGCTAACTAGGCAACAAGCAAGAAAGCATTCAAAATGAGGAAAGAAAGCAATCGAAAAGACAAGGCTCTGTAAGAGAAGAGCTAATTAGAGTACGCCAAGACAGACAAATGAGGAGTATGAGAAGAGTGTTAAGAGACGGAGGAAGTAAGGTCAGGACAAGAGAGTTCCAAAGGTCATGTCAGGCTAGCTGGTAAGGCTTGTGTTCTAAGTCAATAAAGACTACAAAATATTATTGCTAACAAGAAGCTAACAAAGCGAGGGACGTAGTGAAGATCTTGTTTCGGTTCTGAATGCGAGAAAGAGAAGAACGGAAATACCAGAGAAGAAGAGGTGAGTACGAAAGGTAAAAAGCAAGGTATTGCAGAGCCTCAGCTCCTACACCTGCTGATATTCTTAACAAGAGATGAGTTTCTGTTGCCTTTGCTTATTTGTTTTCCTGCTTTATAGCTTGCTATTGCTATTACCAGTACCAACTTGCTTTCCTGATTGAAGTTACGAGACCGATTGTTGCTTGTTTGTGCCTTAAAAAGGTAAAGGACAGAGCCCACAGAGTGGTGCGAAAGTCAGGGGTAAAGGAAAGAGGTAAGGAAAGGCCAAGCTAATACAGGAAACTATAAACATAACAATAGAGGGAAAACAGAAATTTAAATGTGGATCTAGCTGAGGCAACACAGTATCATATAAGATAAATAAAATATTGTGATCCGATCCGAATAAAAATATAGTTAGATTGTATTACTTATTATTTATTTTATTTAATTTACTATTACTCTATTGCAACTAAATCCTTCAGTGTGAATTTTTATCCAATAAAGGAGCCAAAAAATAGGGATAATTTTAGGGGACTTGTGCAAAACAATTCTCAGCTTAAGAACATTATAAATAGGAGGAGGATCCACTAGGGCACAAGTAACTTAAGAAGGAAATGTGACTAAGACAAAGGTGTTTGATCCTTTCAATAGAAGGTTTCTTATTGTCAAACCTGATGCCATTCTGAGCCTTCCATATGTAATCAAGAATGGTGAGACAGGAAACCCACCACAAATGACAAGGATGAGCTTGCAAGTTACCGTTGAAGAAGGAACTCCAGAAAGAAGAGATGTCACAAGTGCGTGGAGAATTGATTTAAAAAAGAGAAGCCAACCAATTCCAAAGGCAAAATCAAAAGAGATCAAAAGATGAGGAGCAGTTTCTTCAAAATGCATCTGAGAACACAACATAGAGACAAAGACAATTTGGATGCCTCTAGTCTTCAATTGATCATCCGTGCTAACCCTGTTATGGAAAAGTTTCCGAGCAAAAGTGGAGAATTTAGGAGGAATGTAGTTTGCCCAAATTACCTTGCTCCAAGCACATTCAAAGTGGGATATGTGGCAGAAATAATAGTTATCTGCAAAGGTAAGTGAGATCACCATCTCTAGAATGCTCTTAAATAAGCTTGTCTTTTGCAGGGAATATCCACAGCTTTCTTTTTTTTTTTTTTTTTTTTTTTTTTGCAATATAGGGAAAAGAAGAGGTAAAGTTGTTAGGAATGTTCCATGAAGAGTTGTCCAACAGAGATTGCACTTTGGTATAAAGCAGTTGAATGTAGATTAAGGAGATTAATGATGGGAGCATTAAGCCTTTTGTTTAACTAGAGATTAACTGAAGCTTTATCCCTTATAATCCATCTGCAACCCGAAAGGAAGCTTTAAGGCCTTCGCTGCTTCTAGCACTGTGCCTAATAAAGCATAGGGCTTCTCTTTTTATGGCTCACATTCATTAGAAAATTGGTGGATACCTTGGTTAGTTTTTTGGGACCATGTCCTATCATTGATGGACCTCTCAACTGGTTGATTTCACTATACATGTTATATGTCACATAAATGGGGTACAAAGAACCCGTGGGCTTAAGAGCATGATATGAATCCCAATTTGGTTCATATGATTTGAGTTTGCATTATTGAACTTATATTTTATGCCAGGATTGATAATGATAGCTTAAACTCATATACATTGCATTGGCCAATTCAACCTTGGCAGGAGTATGAACCCTTTTTAAGTTACTTTCATGATAATGGAGTCTGACTTCTTACTTATGGTACATCACCTGAGGTATCTCTTTTAAAAGCATTAGGCAAATTTTCCATCCAAAGCTCTAGGAATAGAGTCAGAGATCGAAGACTTGTACAAGACGGTAACCTCTTTCGATTCTATGCTTTGAATCTGTGCATGAAAGAACATCGACCACTCGAAGAATGAAAGGGAATGCAGCCAAGCTTGACTTGTGTTATGCGAGCAATGATGAAGATCTTCTTGGCAAATTAAAGTGACTTTGACCGCAGCAAAGTATAGAGATAGGCACATCTTTTTGATCAGGGAATAGTTTTTCTCCGGTCTATGCAGGACCTTACTCAAATAAGATCTTGCTTGTTCATTACCATTTCCATTCTTTTGCGATAAGAATGCTCCCAATGACTCGTTTGAGGCCAATGATATGTATAGCCATAGCGGTTCTTCAGGCTGAGGAGGTATTAGAACTAGTGCCTCAGAGAGGTCATTCTTGATTCATTATAAGACTGGCTCTCATCTTAAAAAAAAACTCTTCATCCTCTGTTGTCTTGAGCAGTGAGGCGAAAGGTTGGATTTTCCTTGCAAAGTTGGAGATGAACTGCCGGTAAAATTGATCTGTCCGATCAAGCGCTGCAACTCCTTTTTGCTTCTTGATGGAGGTGTTTCCTTGATTGCCCTGGATTTCTTCTTGTCAATTTCAACCCCTCGGTTATGCATTAAGAACTTCAGGAAGTTTCCTGCTGTTACGCCAAATGCACATTTTTACAGGTTTACCTTCAAGTTATGTTCTCGTGCTCAAACACTATCTTGAAATCAGACAAATGCCCCAGGGAAACAATTCACAACTACATTGTCAATATACATCACCTTTATGATGTTGACAAAAAAGTAATGGAAGATGAGGTTCATTGCCCACTGGTAGGTAAGTCTAGCATTATTCAGACCGAAGGGCATCCCTGCAAGCGGAATAATCTATCCGTCGAATAGCACCCGGACAACGGAACGTTGTTTTTGCCTCGTCCTCTTTGGAGATGAAAATACGGTTATACCCAAGTGACCGTCCATGAATGAAAGAATTTTTTACCCAACTACTTTATCCACTAATAGATCAGCGATTGGCATTTGGTTCTCGTCTTTTGTTGGGGCAACATTGAGATTCCAGAAATGCATTCCCTTCTCTCCCCACTAACCCTTGCTCTAGGCTTTTTGTTAGATCAAAAATATAATAGAAAGATAAAGATCTAATGTGAACCTTGACACCCGACGAGCGAGAAAGGTAAGGGATGAAACCAATGTTATGTGAAAAGATGCAATGAGGAAACCTCTTCTAAACCTGGCTATCCTAATGCTATGTATGGATAGTGTCGTTTGTTGGATCGAGGACTTTTTGGACTCGAAATTCAAGCTTTCAATTACAAAAATAATCTTAACTCGAGAGAGCGAGCGTTGTTTGACTTTAAGCATAAGATATGTGAACCGGTAATGATCGTTTGCTCTCTTGGCGATACGAGTAATGACATGACTCTTCATATGTTGAAAGGATTACGCGATTCAGAGCCAATCTTTGTGCTTGAAGCTCTGGACCCTTACTTTGCCTCGGGATCGGTGGTTCTTGACTATTGATAGCTTTCTCTACTAAAAAGGGGAGGTTTCAATGTTTAGTGAAATTCAGTGGGATTGACTTCTTTCGTTTGTTTTTCAACAAGCTACCGCGCTCCCAAACTACAAGCTTGAATGCCCCTACCATTCTATTTTATAAAATGAAAGTAGGGTTCCAAACCTTCCCTCACTCCGCTCGTTAGCTAGATCAATTAGAGTAGGTGGGGAGAACTGCTTTTGAATGCAGCCGTTCAGTAGGGGCCTTCCAAGAGGACTCAAAGTAAGCTAAAAAATTATCCCTCCCGCCTGAAACACTACCGCTTTGTTCAGTCGGTATATTCATATATCCCTTGCCTGAGCAATGAACTATGTTTACGATTGGTGTTGGGCCCCCACCTTTAGTCGTTTATAGGGCTCTGGGATTTGAGAATACTGACTGACGACACTTAACTAACGGGACCTCCTTATATATATAGAATATAAAGTTTCCCCATGAGGCACTTCACTCCTTTTCATGAGGTTTATAAATAAGGTTTGGCTCGCTTATTTTTGCTTTTGAGTTCTGAACTACTATGAATCTCTATCATTTTCACTGAAACCAAGGGAAACCCCCTAAAAAGACTAGTTCACACCGACGGCTACTTTGTTGTTTTGCCCTTCTTTAACAAAGGTTGTTCTAGAACTGTCACCTTTCTATTGTATTGAATAGCGAGATAAACTCAAAGTCAAGCTAAAAAGGTTACTCTTTGAAAGCCTCTCTCTTTTATTACCACTCTCCGTTGGAACTTTTCAATTCTGCCCATCCCTTTTTATGAGATTTCTATACCACCATAGCACCGCTTATTCCTTTTATGGACCCATACCCTATTATCTTATTCCTCAACATGGGATTCCCCCCTCACAGCTTACTCTTTCTCGAGGTGATTCCTATTCACATTCAACTTGAGTTGAGGAATTCTTTTGATTCTTTTCTTGTTCCCAGCTTATCATAACATTTCTGGCAACTAGTTTTGGGTGTAAACCCCTAAATCCATTAAATCTGGATCATTCTCTCTCGTTGGCCTTACTAAAACAAAAGCACCAAGACTTAGCCTAGCTAGCATAGAACAGAGACCATAGGAAAGGGTGCACCAAACTCTTTTTGAGCAAGGTCACCCTCACCACAGACAGAAGGGAAACTTTAATGAGATCAATGGTCTTTGTCCTTTCTCTATAAAGAAAGAACCTAAAGACCCAATTCTTTCTTAAATAAAGAATTAAGTGAGACCTACATAGGTAATAAACTATTAGACTTCTAACTGGGATGAAAGGCAACCTTACTCAAGGGATTACTTATTATATTAGGTTGCTCAAAAGGTTGGACTACATGGAATAGCTAGACGAAATGGTTGACTTAAAGGCAAGGCCTTAAATAGAATTTCTTAAGGTGAGGAGGGGCAACGCTTGAAGGCTAGTAAGGAAGTATGCGCTTACTAATTCAATGACTAATAGGATGATTTGGAAGGAAAGGCACTGAACTCACACAAAGAACAAAGAAAAAGTGTCTCCTTTTTAAGGAAGGAGGTAAAAAGTCGACTTCCACATTAGCCTTTTAAGCTGGTCATAGACATCTAACACTATTCACTCGATACAAAGCAAATGGACCTAAGACCTTAAAATCTTCAACCTAAGAGGAACATTTGAAGATCTGAATCTATAAAGAGAGGAAAGGAAGACTAAAAGGAGAGGGTTATAGCGCGACTGATCCCTTGAACCTAGCCCTTCTTCCTTATCCTCCTTCTTGATCCTTGAACTTGAACGTTGCCTTTTTTCATTCTCTTATTCCATAGATGTCCCTCTTCCTTTAGGTAAGACTTATTTGTAAGGAAAGGTCAATTCCACTTAACCCACAAGATCGAATTAGCCATGACTAGATTGAACTGGCAATCAATCTTGCTATCAAACATCAATGGCAGGAGCTTCTTAAAAGAGAAAAAATGAGTGAATCAATTCATGACTCCAGGGAATGCATCTATCTCTATAGTGGACATCCCCTTCACATCTCAAACACTGATGCATAAAAGAAGTCAGATCTTTAAAGCAATTGTTAGAAATTAATCCACCCACTAATTTGCAGCTTTAGAAACCCACCCAATGGAATCATATGAGCTAAGAAGTATTGCCAAAAATGAGGCACTTCAAAGCCTTGCTTTTCCTTTATTTTTAAGCTACTGTTGAGCCCATTTTAGCTCAGTCATATTACCCTGGGTGTGAGCCACTTGAGAAGCAAGCTATTACAGCGAGCTGTTGGAGCTGTAGGGAGCCAAGGAGCAAGGCAATAGATAAGATACAAGAAGGGACCAGGCTCCCGGTAGAACAGAGGAGACGATTAGGATAACAAACTTGAAATGCAGAGCCCAAGTAGTCTGCGAGCGAGTAGTTAATGGCCAATAGCTCCTTAGTTGATGGCATTCCTCTTTGCAGCGGGCACTCGAGGAACCACTGGGCACTCCATATAGAGCAAGCAAGTCTTAGGGATGAGAAGCATGCGCAAGGACCTCAATTCTCATTACGAGGTCGAACTAAGGACTTATGGAAGTTGGGGCTACCCTGTCCCTATGGGCAACGCAACAGTGTCCTGAGGGAGGAATTTAGAGGCCTTATAATAGCGCAAACTTTTTTTTCTTTCTAGGTCATGCGAAGGGGGCCAGTCCAAGATAAGATTATATTGTTCCTCTACAAAAGACAACAGACGCTCACAATGACTTAGTGTCACTATCTTTTTGATGGGTTGTGCAACCTCCGCCATAACAAGATCTTTTGTTTGTAACCAACAAGCACCATTCTGACTCTAGATACGATGAGTAGGAGCTTTCAGCCAATTTTCATATGCCCTATCTACTTGCCCTATAGGGCTCTCATTCACTATAGAGGACATGATCGATCACAATGCCCTAATAGGCCATACACAAAAGAAAAGGTGGTAAGTCTCTCATACTTAAATTCAATCCAGAAATAGTCCCCATCCTTCTTTCTAATGCACATTCTGCGTTTAATGGGTTTATGCACATCCAATCTAAGTCGAACACGGATATACTTTCTCCAGACATTCGTCAAATTGTTTGGATCCGACTAAATACATTGACCCAGGTGATTGCTAATGTTAGCAATGATTCTCTTACAAATAAACCCAGCAAGGAGATTATAACATGTACCTGCATATCTGTAGTATCTAAAGCAACGTTACCTAGGTAGTCATAAGAACCCATCCTCTAGAGCAAAGCATCTTCTGTTCAAATGACCACAAGCAACACTCCAACACTTTGTCTACTTCTATTTAATGTTAGAATTATGTAATTTGATAAGATTATACTTTAAATTTTATATAAATAATATTTATTTATTATTTTCCTTTCTTCCTATATTAATTACAAAATCAAAGAAATTAAGTAATATTTTAAAATAAAATAATAATTCTTATTAACTATAGAAAAATCAAATCAATGTATGACTATTTTTGCTGCAAATGAATAAAAATTTTAGAATTATAATCTCTTGTAGCATTTGTTGCAAAGCAAAAAGAGAAGGTCAATATATAGTGATATAAAGTTATAACATACAAATTAAGTTAAAAATTTTTGGGATAGTTATTATAAACTCTCTAACATTTGACATATTTAATTAAGTTATCCTTCATGTTTTAAAATTATATTATAAATCTCTTCACGATTATTTTGTTAAACTAAATAGTCATTCCATTAATTTTTCTGCTGTGAAATATCAATAATACATTTACTTTCATCTTAAATTTTTATTTCATACTACATCCCTCTATTATTTTTATCTTATTTTTTTTAACTCTCCTCTCTTTTTTCAAACCTAAGAAACTCATTTTGAACATCACCCACAATTATCGAATTCCACAAAATCTCATTCCTCTAAAATATTATCAAACCACGAAATCACATTCCTTCAAAATATCATAAAATCACGAAACCACAAAACCATATTACCAAATTCGCATCCTCCAAATAAAAGGCTTCGCACTTTGTTCCAACCTAATAGTGAATTCCATCTAGTACTATTTTGTGAACCAAAAGAAATATAAAGAATTGAACATGACTTTGTAAATCAAGCCATTCCAGGCATCTCTGTGTAGAAATCCCAAGTTGCTTGATGGTACGTATTAAGAGCTTATACTCAAACCTAACCAAGATGAACCATTAACCATAGCAAGTGGAAGAAGACAAGAAGAGAGCTAACAAGCCAAAGAGGAATCTTTACATATTTATGAATAATTCCAATCCTAAAGGCTCAATTTCCTCAACGATATTGCATAAATCTTTACATATTTTGTGTTATTTTATGAAAATTGATGGGTTTGGAGGTTGAAAGATCATGGCTTGGTGAAGGATATTGGGTTTTTTGATGGATTGCTTAATGGGTTTGGTTATATTAAGGTGAGAGAGGGTGTTGGGATGAAGAGATTAATTGCCCTAATATCTCATAAGGGTATTTTTATTATTAAAATAAAATACAATGACTATACATTTTTTTATTAATGGTATATGTTTATTTTTAACGACGGAATGACTATTCAATATAATAGGGCAATCGCAAGGAGGTTTATAATATAATTGTAAAACATGAAAAACAACTTTGTTAAATATGTCAAACATCAGGGGGTTTATAGTGATTATCCCTAAATTTTTTATATATAGTTTTATCATGCAATTTAAATGATATAGTGTCAATAAAAAAATATTTATATCATTTTGGCACAATTTAATTCTAAATTTTCTCATTGAATCTAATGCAACTATTAAGGTTAATTAATTTTAGGCCTAATCTAAATCTTTTTAATTTTTTATAATTTCACCGAAAACTTAGTGAAGTAATTTTATCCAAGATTCAGCTAAATTTGTGTCAATTTCATTTATGGTTAGAATTAAATTTCGAAATAGAATCCATTAACTGAATTGAACACCACATAAAATTAAAATTAGAGCAATATCATCGTTAACCCATTTATAATAGCTATTGGGTTAAGGTTAATCCATTATATAAGGTTGATAGGAATAGATCAACCCCGTTGACTCATTAGTTAACCTTAATTTGTATGAAAGTTTTGAAAGTGATGGAAAATAGGTTAATAAGGGTGCAGTAATGAAATGAAATGGAAAATAATGAAATATTAATTATCCTTACTTTATTTAAAAATTTTAAAAATAATAATATGAAGTTAAAGAAAATAATAACGTTAACCTTATTTGAGAGGTTTAAACATGTGAGAAGAGAGTTAATTAAAGAAATATTAAATTGACAATTATATCCAAGACATAAAATATTGTCACAGAGTATTGAGTAATTATCAAAATACTTCATGATCATATTTGTCTTATAAAATATTTTATTTTTAACTCATTTTTCATTCTATTCTCTACCCTATAAATTGGGGGTTAAAGAAAAATGGTTAAGAGATTACGGGATTTAAAAAAGTAACCTCCACTAACTTTCTCTCTCATTAAAATTGTACTACTAAACAAGATTAATTATTTAAACTCATTTTCATTCTATCTTTTAACCCTTATTAATACACTCCTATGAATGAGAGTTTTGGTGATGATGGAAAAAAGGTTAATGAAGGGGAAGTAATGGAATATAATGAAATGCTAATTACCCTTACTTTGTTTGAGAATTTTTAAAAAATAATATGGAGTTAAAAGAAGTAATAACATTAACTTTGTTTAGGAATTTTAAAATATGAGAATTAATTAAAAAAACATCAAATTAACAAATATATCTAATATATAAAATATTGCATTAGGTACGATCAAAGTTATATTTGTCTTATAATATATTTTATTTTAAACACTCTTTTTTATTTCATTGTCTACCCTCCAAATCGGAGGTTAAAGAAAAACAAATTTAAAAGGTTAAAAGATGTAAAGAATTAATCTTCAACCTTTCTCTCCCATTAAAATTATACTTCCAAACGAAGTTAATTATTTACACTCATTTTCATTTCATGTTTTAACCTTTATTAACTCACTCACATGTAGGTTGAATTAGTAGAAGTGCAACATATATAAATCAAATCAAACCAAAGAATTACAAATAAATTCAATTAATTAATAAGCAAAAATGATTTCAAAAAAATTTAATAAGCAAAAATCAAATAAATCAAAATCATAAGAAATCAAAATCAAAATTATGAGCAATCAAGAAATCAAAGCTGGTGAAAAGGTTTGAGTTTGGCTGTCACTCTTTAAGAGCCGTCGCCTAAAATTCCTTTTGGTGGCAGTGTTGTTGTTTGGGATGGCCAACATGGAAGAGAGAAAATTTTACAGAGGTTCTTTTTTTTTTTTTTTTTTTTTTTTTACCAATACCAATGATTAGTAGATGATCAGACTACACCTTGATGATAAACAACTCGAGATCTTTTAGATATCGTTAGTTTAGCTTCGATCAGACTCCGTTTGTGATCAAATGATTGAGAGTGTTACATTAATTTGGTTAAATGGTGAAGGAGAGAAAGGTGAAGAGGTTCTATGGTTAACCGATATACTGAGATGGATGTAATTTTTAGAATTTGTAATAATATTGTTGACAATGATGGATAGAAAAATTTTATTCATGGTTCAAATTACAAATAATAAATAATCTTTTATTTTTATATTTTCCAATCAATACATATAGTTTTTGTAATATCTAATACATTTTTTGAGATCCAAATAATATGACAAGAAATTAACAAATTATAGAAATTTTAATATGTCAAAAAATTAAGGACTAGAAATTTCTGTAAATTAACTATTATATTTTTTTTTTTTTTTTTTGAAAATTTAAGGGGTTTATTTAACCTCTTAGCTCCCAATAACTCCATCTCTGATCAAAAAAATTAAAGACTAAAAATTTTTACAAAAGCTTTTTTGAAAATCCAAAGAAGTTCAGGGACTCTCTTCCATCACATAGCTCCGTCCCTCACTGTAGATGCTCTACTGTCAATTTGAGGTTGTCTCATAGTCAAACTGCTATGAGATAAATAGCACTTCTGTTTCAGTTGTTTTAACAATTTTGTGTTGTTTTCAAACAGTTCTATTTAATAATACTCTTTCTTTGATTGCGGACAGAAAAAAAAAATAAAAATAATCAATAAGCTTCTAATTCAGTAGCGCCGAAATTGCCTCTGAAACAATGAGGTTACAAAATTAAATTATTAACCGGAATCAAATTAACTAAATAAAACTTCATATATTACAAAATTATAATTAACTCAGAAAATGTAGGGTTGAACTTTTCAAGTCCATTGCCTTCGGACTCGTAAAAGTTATAACTTCATTTTGCGACATGGAACTCATAGACTTCAATTTTCGGCTCAAACAATACAAGCTCTTATATCTCAGATGCGATTGAGGGAATTTGGCAGAAATCCCATCCGGCATCCACATCATTTTTTTTTTATTTTTTTTTAATTAATGATCAAATCAGACACCATCTCTCTCCACCCATTCAAAGCAATTTCTCTACTCGAGGGGAAATTTTCTATGAAAAACCTTGCCTCCGTTGGATTGTCCTGACTGCTGCTACTCATTTTAAGTCCACCTACCATTCCGCAGATTTCACATTTAACGCATTGTTAAATCTGCTGGAAAGTACGAAATACACATACATCCAAACTTATAATAAGAATAGGATTAAAAAAATTGACAAAAAAAATCCGTACTTCAGAATGTGTCAAAATTTTTTAGGAATAATTCATGTTGATACAAGCCAACAAGAGAAATGTGCAAAAAAAAAAAAAAAAATTAAGTCACATTGAGCTAATCAATTCTATTAAACCACCCAGAACAAGTCCATCCAACACCTACTATTATACAAACTCATTGTAAATAAGGAGTATTGCAATCAATATTAAATTCAATCACATAACTTCGAACAAAATCCTGCAGACGATCAACACGGCAAGTCTTTTAGATCAGATCGTAAATAAGGAGTACTGCAATCAACATTAAATTCAATCACATAACTTCGAACAACATCCTGCAGACTGAGTCTTTTAGATCAGATCAGCAACATTCATGGGCATCTCATCAATCTGGGTACTATAATACTGCTCTATATCTCTTAAAATCTTGATATCATCACTTTTGACGAAATTTATAGCAACACCCTGAAAACCATCCAAAAGCAATTATATTTGAAATATATATATATATATATATATATAAACAAATCTAGCACAGGAATAACAGAATAAGTATTTTTTGTGGAAATATAGAATTTGAAGATTGCAGACCTAGAAAATATGTTTATGGAAATTTATCATTTTTTACAGAGTTCAGGAGTGGGATGCCATAAATCTCATTAATACAAAAGGAATCATCTCACAAAATGTTCAAATTATAACAAAATTATACGACCGAGGAAAAAGCAAGTCAAAATAAATACCTTCCGACCAAAACGACCTGCACGACCAATCCGGTGAATGTATAGCTCTCGATTGTTTGGAAGGTCATAATTGATCACCAAAGAAACCTGAGGAGAGAAGCTGACAAAATAAGAAAGACCAAACAGCGCAAGGATGCCTTACGTTACAACTAGAATAAAGCAATATACAAATGGACCTATCCTCACTAAGAATGCAACAACCTGTGAGAAAGAAAAGAAGAAGAGGAGATCAACCTACAAGGAGATGCTCTGAGACATGAAATGCACTTGTATGAGGTATGAGCATTTGCAAGTTAACCAGATATATATAAGCATACACAGCAATAACATTGATATAATATTAGAATGAAAATAATTACTGATACTTCTGTGAGATTTCATCCACAACAACTAACCACTAAATCTCATGAGTCACCAAGTTTTAAATGTCTATTACACAATGTTTGGAATAAATCAATATGGCATTCACTTGATTTTCAAATGATTTTCATTTCACAAATTCATGTGTAAAGGAATTTTCATGTCTGAAAACAATTTATATTGTACACTACATAAATATAAATTTATATTTGTAAAGGAATTTTCATTTGTACACTATATTGTACTTTAAGTTTGAAAACAATTTATATCCTCATCAGTTCAAATTCATTTGCTAATTCTATTAGTTTTGATAGGATTTGACTCAAGAATAAAATTAAAAATTTAGAATTCTAAATCAATTCTTTGATGCAGCAAACATGACAAGAGAGGATTTATAAATGAACTCCATAAGACACTAATGGAATTCATTTATATCAAGTGAGCTATTCAAAACCAGAAAACTTCTATTTCAGTATTATAAAAACCATGGGAACAAAATTTGGCTAAATAACAAGAAGTATATATATAGCAACCATACTGGACTCGTTTTCAGTGTCTTTTGCACATTAAGTAGGCCACCCAGAATATTTCTCTTCCCTTTCATTTCCTACTCTCTCCCCTCCTTGCTGGTAAAAGGCACGACAAAAGATAAGGGGATCTTCTCTTTCCTTCACACTCTCTACTTGCTTGCCCAACCACGTTTTCCTTTTTGTATCATCTCTTATTCATTGAGACAGGAAGAGAAAAAGTGAAGAGAGTAGATAAGATGCGAGCAACAAATGTTTTGTGTGGCCATCTTAGTGATTTTATTATTACAAGAATTAAATTTCAGAAGTTTGAAGAGTACATTTCAAATGGTGAATGAAATATAGTGAAATTTCAGTGACCGCTGAATTTTAATCTGGCATTTGTGCAAGCTAATTTCAAGAAATCTTTTTTGTTCTTTACAAGGAATACATCTGATAATCTCATTAAACTTGCCTATTTCCTTCCTCTTTTCCTTTTATGGAACGTTATATTAATATCAATCTTAAACACTACAAATCCAATAGTGCAAGCTTCAACACAAAAAATTTTCACATAAATGCAACTAGACAGAACTTATTGAATCTTTTACTGTTTTGATTATCATGAAAACACACAAGCTCCCAAAGACCAATGGAGCAACATCAAGCAATAAATTCCTTTCTTTTTCACTACTAGTGTGTAAATGATTTCTAGCGGTTAGTAAATACAATTTTTCAGTAAACTTTTTACATGCAAGCAGACCTTAAATATAGGTATATGATACATTAAAAGTAGTAGTGTTTTCACAAGCTTTTTTTTTTTTTTATCTTTCTAAAAAATGGAAACGTCATGCATGAGAAATATCAGCATTGGCCAAAAACATTAGCAAGGAAAATGAATACAGTGAACTTGCCTGTTGAACATCAAGGCCTCGGGCCCAAACATCAGTGGTGATCAGGACACGGGTTGTACCAGACCGGAACTCTCCCATAATTGCATCTCTCTCCTTCTGAGGCATGTCACCATGCATAGATGAGACTGTGAAGTTATTGCTCCGCATCTTCTCAGTTAGCCAATCCACCTGCCCACGGTGATGCATTTTGGAAATCCTTAAGAACAAATAATTTTCTTCAGTTCTAAATTTATTTGGCCCAATTCTGATATTCTGAAACCCGTTAAGTACAGAACTTAATTCTTTTGGAAGTTATTAGAATTGGAACTCTAACCAAAAAGAGGCCTAATTTCCTAGATATTCAATTCATTTTTCCATGAAAGTATGGTTTTCATGCATCGAACCCCATTTTCTATACTTGAAGCAGGGATTTTGAACACGGGCAGAACAGCCTTTTTCATCTCTTTGATGAAGATGTTTTAATAAACTCAGATATAAACAACCTGATTGTATGCAAACATAAATCCCGTTCACCACATATCTTAAATAACTACTTGAGTCTCAGAAGCTGTGTACACAACACAGACCATCCAGATTGTAGGTAACCCATACATTATGTTCCAATATGTGAGCAAAAACCAATAAGTGAACAATAACTTCACCAGTTTCCTACATCATTTCAGTGAATCTATAATACATAACTTTTGCTCTATGTTGATGGAGATTAGATACTTGTCAGATCTGAAAATTAAAACAAAGACAAAACCCTGATAAACTCTAAGAATGTCTGCTGCATCCCAAATTCACAACATTTCACCGTTAAGACAGCAGAAAGAAAATTAAATCAGTGATGGGATTACCTTCCGCTTTGTGTTACAGAAGATAACAGCTTGCGTAATGGTAAGAGTATCATAGAGGTCACACAATGTATCAAATTTCCACTCCTCCCTTTCAACTGCTACAAAAAATTGCTTGATACCCTACAATTATAGAAACAAACAAAAAGATATCCCATTAAATTCCCGCTTTCCATTTATTGGAAGCTCATGTACAGCTCAGGCAAATACTCACCTCCAAAGTCAATTCATCACGTTTCACAAGAATCTTTACTGGATCAGTCATGAACTTGCTTGTCATCTCCAAAATTTCATTAGGAAGGGTAGCAGAAATCAACACAACCTATAACAGCAAATACAAATTCAGAATGAGTATGTCATGTTACCATTAGGTATCAGCTTTTATAGCTCTAGTTACTATGATCCAGCATCATGCCAAATCGAAACTGTCATGCTCCGACACCAGCAAGTTAAACAGAGCCTACATTAATTATGAAAAGGAATGCACTGAATTCAACTTCTCTATTATACTAGTGATAGGAAACAACATTCTTAGTCCCATTCCTCCTATAGAATATTCTTATCTTAGCATGAGGCCTCTTCAGGTTTCATTACTACCCCAGCTGAAAATCAGCAATCTCATCATCAATTTGGAAACACTTTGATAAATGGTAGAAAGGCATGTCAAGAAGCATAAACATTTTACCGAGCTTTCAGTTTTCTTGCATCTCTCAATGACAATTACATATACTACTAGAACTGGATAAAAGTCCATTAAAGAGGAGCGTATTTTGCACATTAATATGAAGAATAATTGTGCATAGAAGGTAGTTAAAGAAGGAAATAAACAAATTGACTTTGAACATAAATGGCACCTGAAGCTCTGGAGGAAGATATCTGTACACATCATAAATTTGATCCTTGAATCCTCTGCTAAGCATCTCATCAGATTCATCCTACACAGCATAAGAAGAAGAAATGAAAATAAACATCCTATTAGAATTAGAAATAAACGAGTGGATATGGAAATTATAAACTCACAAGAACTAATAGCTTAATGGCTCTAGTACGTAACGTCCTCCTCTTAATCATGTCGCAGACTCTGCCTGGAGTTCCAGATACAACGTGAACTCCATACTCTAGCTTTCTAATATCCTCACCCACGCTTTTGCCTCCAATACATGCATGTGCTTGAATATTTATGTAATCACCAATTGCCAAAATTACTTTCTCTGTCTGACCTGCAAGTTCCCTCGTAGGTGACAATATCAAAGCCTGCACCCTGTCAAACAAATTTACTGCTACATTAGGGTTTAATTACCATACAATTATAAATAAAGTTAGGGTTTTAAACTTACTCCCTAACAGAGGTATCGACGAGTTGGCAAACAGTAACGGCAATCATGGAGGTCTTGCCAGTACCAGATTGTGCCTGAGCAATAACATCTCGGCCTCTGATTATGGGCATAACGGCCCTCTGCTGAATTGCCGACGGCTTCTCGAATCCGTACGCGTAAATGCCGCGCAGGAGATCGTTCTTTATACCCATCTCGTCGAAGCTGGTTATGGGTTCTATACCCTCAGAAGTCTCGAACACCAATTTCTCATCTTCTGTGCCCATTCTTCTTGCACTTCGGCCCGCCGGAACCACGCTTGTCGCCATCGCTCTATTTAACAAGTCGGACTGGAAGACCTAGCACATATGAACTTGAGTTATTACGACTCGTCTCTTAATATGGGCTAAATTTTGCAGCTCACTTTGATTTCGGGTCAGAATCTAATTT
Source organism: Omphalea diandra (assembly GCA_949677035.1). NCBI lineage: Eukaryota > Viridiplantae > Streptophyta > Magnoliopsida > Malpighiales > Euphorbiaceae > Omphalea > Omphalea diandra. Next base: position 19,344 of record CATIWR010080327.1, read on the forward strand.
TAAATAAATTTAATAATTTTTTAATAATTAATTAGTTGAATTATTAAATTAATATATAAATAATATAATAATTTATTGTTATTTCATAAAAACATTATCTAAATAACTTTTCAAGTAAATAAAATAACAAAAGTTTAGCCTTAATTATCAAAAAAGCTCGTACTTTTCAAATTTATTGTATATTTCATTTTTTAATAAAAAAATGCTCAAACTTTTATTTTGCTCAAACCAATATTTGATTATTAAAAAAATGGATAAAGATCATTTTGTACTTAAATTTTTTAAAAAAAATTTGATTAAATCCTGAAAAATAATTAAAAATTATATACAATCTTACGTAATTCGGTTTAATTCATTCTCAATATATAAAAATCTAATCAAATTGAATTAAATATATCTATTCTAAGTAATTAAAATATAATTTATTATAAAATTTTATTAATTCATAATTCAAAGTGTAAACTTACACAATTATAATTTTTTAAAAATAATACAATAATAAATAGTTATTACCTTTTTATGTACATATTAAGTAGCTAAAATTTATTTCTTACAAATAATCAAATTATCTCTTTATATTAATGAGTCATTTTATTTTAATAAAAATTAAATGAAAAATTTATAAAATCGTATTTAATTTTTTATTTTTATATAAACAACACTTTTTCACTTTTACATAATGTCAGTGTTTTATAATAATATAAAATTTAATATTTTTTAATTTTTTAGTATAAAAAATATTCAATTTTTTTAAAAGTATATTATATAATATAAAGTTCAATCCACCTTAATTTTTTAGAACTTATTAATCTATTATTTTGTATAAATATTTATTTTATTATAAAATTTAATCAATTTAGACTTAATCAATCATTTATTCTTGAAATTTAAATACAATAAATTAACTTTATATTTTATATAGAAAAGTATTTTATCTAATTTTTCTATTAAATGAGAATTAAATGTCTAACCATTATACACTTGTATTACTTTTATCTTCTATTTATATCTCTTATTTTTTATTTTATTATTTTTATTCTATACACTTATTCATTTTGTTTTCTTTCAATTTAAACTTTGGTATGTTATTATTTGAGATATTTTAAGTAATTTATTTACTTTAAAAAATAATTATGGTCTATCATTTATGTCCATAAATATTAAATTTTTATAAATAAATAGACAACACTTAATTAATAATTTTAATTTTAAAATATCTTATATATACTCGACTTCAAAAAAATTTTAAATCTATCATTGATATACTTGTAAGATTAATTTATTTTTTAACTTCTTATATATTTTAATGAATTAATATTTAACTATTTTATATTTAATAAATTTATTTTTCTCTAAAAAAATGGCTCATTAATATAAAGAGGTAAATTTTTGATTATTTGTAATAATTAATTTTTAACTGTTTAATATGTACATAAAAATGATAACTATTTATTATTGCATTATTTTGAAAAAAATATGATTATCTAAATTTTTAATTTTGAATGATGAATTAATGATATTCTTCAATAAAATTTGATAACAAATTATATTTCAATTGCTTAGAGAATATATATATATATATATATATATATATATATATATATATATATATATATATATATATATATATAATTCAATTTGATTAGATTTTCATATATTAAGGTGAATGAAATGAAATTAAAAAAGATTTCATATAATTTTAAGTTATTTTTCTCTTTTTTGGTGTCTAACCAAAGTTTTAAAAAAAAAATTCAGGAATGAAAATGATCGTTTATCTATTTTTAATAATTAGATTTTGGTTTAAGGATAGATTTAAAAAGGAAATTGAAGTTTGGTTATTTTCTTTATTTAAAAATTAAGTATGAGATAGATTTGAAAAACATGCTAAAATTCAAGAAATTTTTTATAATTAAGCCAAATTTTTATAATTGAAGTGGTTTAATAAATATTATATCAATAATAATTTTTTGATAAAGAATAAGAAAGTTTATAGTTTTTTTTTTGTTTAATTGGCTTTTTTTGTTTCTTTAATTTTTAGTATTGTATTGTATAAAAAATAAATATTTATTTTTATTAAAGTTCTAAAGAGGATAGATATGAATATTAAACTTTTAAAATTATTTTTGTGCAAAAAAACTTTGTTTATTTTTAAATTTTTTATATTTGATTTTGATGATTTGAGAAACTAAACACTCAATTATTAACTTATTTTTTTAGTTTATAGAAATTCAACAATGTGCATGCTCCTTTCTTTAAGTATCCATTTAAACCTCTACTCTTTTTTTTCAAAGTTTAGGAATAATTTTTCCTTTCACAAGTTAGAAAGAAACTTATTACACTTTTTCTTTTATAAAGTTTAAAAAATAAAACTCCTATAGTGTTTTTGCAAGCTAATTTCTTTTATAATGGAATTACCCAAGGAATATACTAAAGTATTTTAATAGGTAAATACAACTAGTACACCAAAGGATATCTAATCTCACTTTACTCTTCATTTACTTTTATATTACACTTTTTCTAAATAAAAAAAAATCTCTAAAATACACAAATTAAGCTTAAAGGCTTTTACACTGTTTTCTTAAGTTCTCAAGTAACATTTATAAGATCATATATGAAGTATTTATATAGTTAAAGCCCTAAAAATTAGTTGTTAGCCATCAACATGTTAGGCCAGTTTAATGAGCATTGAAAATTTCAATATACTCTTCAACTGTTTATTCCACAAGTACTTGCTTTTTCAGTGAGTTGGTTGTTTTACCTATTTAACGGGCATTTGGCAAAAAGCATACTCCATAGCTCATTTTTGCCACTTTTTTAAACAGGTCATTTCCTTCATTTAACAAGCATTAGCCTTCTCCAATGATTAGTTAGGTTCTAGGCTTCCCTTCATCAAAATACTCAAATTACCAATGACTGGACATCAATAGTCATTAATTTTTGCTTCCTTTCTTCAACAATCAAATTACCAATAATTGGATATCAATAGTCATTAATTTTCATCAACAAGCATTGAATTGCTTGGACAGTTTTTCACTTGATGTATTTGTCATTCTTTGTCTTTTTTTTCTTTTTAGCATTCAAAATATTAAAAGATTAAAGCATTCAAAATATTAAAAGATTAAGGCATTATCTTATACACCTTAAAATTAATAAATTATTTTTCATGAAATAAATAAAAACTTAATATGAATTTGATCATTAGGCCAAAATGATATAAATTTAAATTATAAAATAATATAAAATGACACTTGACTTTAGATCTAATTTTTCTAAATGAAATCGTAATTCAAAATGAAAATGACAATCGGATAACAGAGTGTAATATCCCAATATTTTGTGATTTTCTAATTTTATTTATTTAAAAATTATTATTTAGAGATATAAAATAATATATTCTATTTGAAATTTAAAATAAATTATTTTTGTATATATATATATATAGGTAATTTCTATGAAATTGAATTATTTTGTTAGTGTAAATACATGTTTTGTTTTAATAAAATAAATTTAGATATTGAAAAGAAATATTTTTATTTATTTAGTATTTTATATTCTGTAAAGTACTTAACCCTATTTCAATAACCAATCCCTTAAATATCCATCATCCCCTACACATTTTAGCTTACTTCTCCTATTTACTTTTATTCTTGTACAACACTGAACCAAAAAAAAAAAAAAAAGGATTCAGTTTCTTTGTAAAATCTCGCTTCTTGGATTGTGGATCCATTTCACTCTTCATTCAATTTCTTCTTCTGCATTTACCCATGTAAGTTTCTTTTATCGCCTAGTATTTTCTACACTTTCTGCTTGAAATCAAATTTATATTTTAGCCATTACTAGTCTTGGGTGGTTGTTTGGAACCACTATAATTGTTCTAAATTTGGTTAGTACCACACCCAAAGCACTGACACCTCCACGGGCCGCTTTTATATATATATAAAAATTGCTTTAAGCCGAATTTGAATCAGGAGAAAAGTTATCGGTTCTATGTTATACTTGTTCCATTCTTTACTCTCTCTCTCTATATCATATTTTGAGTAAGTAATCCCAACTTTAATCCATTATTTCTATTACCTTGATTCAAGCCATGTGAATTTGGTTTTATTCTACTGATTTCTAAATATATATTTATTATTTAAATTAAATTAACCTCGACCTACTTATTGATTAGTTATAATTTAGCTATATATATATAT
>CATIWR010080344.1:0-12639 GCA_949677035.1 Omphalea diandra
TAGAAAGGTTTAAGTGTGAGCCTAGTGAAACACTTAAGTGAGGTTTTGTGTTAGCCTAGAAAACACATTATTGTAAGGTTGTGTGTTAGCCATCAAAACACAAGTTGTATAAGTTGGGTGTGAGCTTGAAAACACCATTGAGATAGTGAAATACCCAATTGAGTGATTAGGGAGTGGACGTAGGGCCAATTTTACTCGAACCACTATAAATTGGTTGTGTCTCCATTGTTCTTTCTTCTCCCCTTTATCCTTGTTTTTTAAATTTTTATCCACCAATTCAACCCCCCTTCTTGGTGCCTAGGGACAATAGTCACCATCACTATTGCTGTCACTGCTTGATGTGTGCTCACTTGAGGATTTATTTGATTATTCCTTGGTTGCCATGAGATAAAGGTTAGCTAGCTCCTTCCTTATTTCTTCTTCATCAAGTTTGGAATCACTAGTATCATCCTAAGTAGCATTGTACACTTCATTTTGAGGTGTGTTTTCTAGAAAAGAACTTGTTTTTCTTAATCTTAGGATAATTTGATTTTATATGCCCTTGTTCATTGCATCCATAGCAGGTGAGTTGACTCTTAGTGCCTTTCTTCTTGAAGTTCCTTGCCTTGCTACTCCTTTTATTTAAAAGAAATCTCTTTACTTGGTTAGTGATAAAGGCAAGATGTTCATCTTTACTATTATCTTTATTATCATTAGAAGAGGAATATGTTAGTAAATAAGAGGTGGATGGAGATTTAGAATGTACCATTTTGGCTTTCAGAGTTAAGTCTTTCTTTCTTATCCTTGTGTTTTTAGCAAGCTTTCAAAGGTGATCTCATGAGCTAATAACTTTCCCATAAGCTCATCAAGTGATAGGGCTTTCAGTTTATTAGCTTCCTCTGTAGTTGTCTTCTTAGCTTCCCACTTATTTTTAGGGAGTGTTTTCAGAATTTTCGTTAACATGTCCTCATTTGTATAGGACTTCCCTAAAGTTTTGAGAGTGCCAACAATGTTTATGAATTTGTTATACATCTTAGTAATAGCTTCATTAAGTTGGTATATAAATGTTTCATATATCTATGTGTGTATTTGTTCCTTTTTCTTCTTTACTTCATTAGTTCCTTCATGCTAAGTTTGCAATATGTCCCATATCTCTTTAGCTAATGTGCATATTTGGAAATTAGCATACTAGGACTTATGGATTGCATAGAAAAGAATATGCATTGCTCTTATGTTCATTAGGTTTGCCTTCTTTTCTTCAGTAATCCACTTACTATTTGCCTTCGATACGAGAACATCTCTAACTAGCTTTGTTGGAACTTCTCTTCCTTCCTCAATAATGTCTCATAGGCTAATGGTTTCACTATCAAGGAAGTTCTCTATATGATTCTTCCAGTAGCAATAGTCATCTCCCTTGAAGAGTAGAGGCTTATGGATGGATTATGATTCTTTATGACTTGCTATGATTTTTGCTTTGTGTACTTAAGCTTTGATCAAGAGACCTGCTCTGATACCAATTATTGTCCCTTAGTGCCCTAGAGGGGGGGTTGAATAGGGCAATAATAAGTAATATAAAAATTAAAACTACATGCAAAAATAAAAGATGAATCAACACACAATATTTATAGAGGTTTGACACAACTTGTCTACATCATCTCCTATATATCTCCACTAGAGACTTCACTATCTTGATATCTTGATAACTTTTCAAGCTCTATCAATCTCTTACAAGTAGTTCACAAATACTACTAAACCTTAAACTAAAGGAGTTTCCAAATACTACTTTAAACCTTTCACATGATCTAGTTTGCAAGGTTTCCTAACCTGAGGTTTCCTCAAACTAAATACAACACTTTAAGAGGGAGGAAAAACTTTTTCACTTAAGTAATAAAGACACATTAAGCACCTCTCACAAGGTATGCCTGATAAGGTTAAGAATGTAAAGAGAATTTTTGAAAAGCTTATTCTTCAAACTCTATTTTGGAGATAACTTTTGTTGGCCTAGGGCACCAAGACGGGGAGTTGAATTTATGCTCTATTTAAAAATTAAAAAGAGGGTTAATGTGTTTGAGAAGATGAGTAAGAGAAGAAAAAAATTGACATAAGTGTTTATAGTGGTTAGTCCACTCCCAATTCTCTACAATTAGGTATTTCACTCAACTCAATAGGTGTTTCCAAGTTCACACCAAACTTTTACAACTTATGTTTATGGCTCACACAACAACCTTACACCTTGTGTTTTCTAGGCTCATACAATAAACCTTTTACAAGTGTTTTCAAGGCTCATACTAAAACCTCTCTCACAAGTGTTTTCAAGGCTCACACTAAAACCTCTTACAATGGTGTTTATTGCACATTTATTTGGTGGAGTATTTATGAATTCTCTTGCATTTACATCTGTTTGGTGGAGTATTTATACCTCATATCCACCAAAGAGACGTTGGACCAAAACTATCAACAAATCTCCAAGATGTGCTAAGCATATTTAGCATTAGATGCTTGTCAGGAGGAAGTCGCGGTCACTGCTACAATTTCGCGGTCGCGAATTTCCAATTTCCATTGTGGAGCTAAAAATTTCAGCGAAAAACTCTGTCTATGTCTAACAGCTAATCCACGTGTCAGCTTTCCATTGGCTTTCTAGGAAAAAATAGTCATATTCTAACCACTATCAAAAATAGCAGTCGCGTAATGCCTAAGTCTTAGGCGCAACTAAGACCATGAATTCCTTTGTCTGGCGAGGAAGCTTCAACTCCTTGAGTCGTGATCGCTACTGAATTTTTGCCCTCGTAATTTTTGATCTTTCAACGGACACCTAGGGCACCTGGCAGGTTGTGGTTATGGCTTTGCTTCCCTCCATTGTCACTATGAAAGTAGCGATCGCGACCTTGGCTTGACACTCACTGTAGATTCCTCTATGACTAAAGCTTTGTACACTTTGGATGGTTCACGGCAGCGAAATAGCCCACCAATTCCTCTGGTCTAGCTTCATCCTTTCTTATGATTGATTCGCGATCGTGATTTACCATACACACACCATAAATTTGGATGATCTTTACATTGTTAGAGATTTTGAATACCATCCTACTTCTAATGAAAAATCTAACTTATAATCTGTAAAACAACACTTATGAAAATATTAAAACTGATCAATCTCTATTGTCAAGATCAAAAAAGGATCATGACTTAGGTTAAACCAACCTAGTCCAAAAACTCTTACAAGGTTTGAAAAATGAATTTCTCTTGATTGCTAGATCACTCTTTAATCACCTTTTTGATTGAGAAAAGCCTTCATAATAGAATACTTGTTTAATGGAATAGTTCTCTATGTACTTTTATAGAGAGTAGGTACTTTCATAGTCTTGAACAAAGAACTAGCTGTTAGAGAAAGAAATGTCACTTAATATTACAGTTGTAAACTATCAATGCCTATTCAGTAATCACCATGCCCATTACTAAGGTATCAACCATCATCAATTTCATGCAAACAAGTGGTTGTCAAACAAAATACACCTTCAATGGTCGTTGGCTCTATCAAAATGCCTATTAGGACTAATTGTTAGATAGAACTTAACTCAAGGCTCCTTCTTTGATGTTCATATAAGTTAAATTCATTTTATCTTTAATGATCGTTAGATATAAACAATGGTCATTACTTTTATGCTTCAATGATCATTGGGGGAAGATCAATACCTATTGTTAATTTTTAGAAAGTATGAACTTGATGCTCTGTTTTGCAAGGTTTATAAAAATCCTTCAATAATTGTTAAAAGATTCACAATGCCCATTGGTAATACCTTCAATGCTTGTTAAGATATGAGTGTCCCTTTTTAAGGGGTCCAGAGGCTTTGGCATGACTAGAGAGCTTTTTCATTGCCTATTTTGAGTTTTGGAGATTTTTGCTCAATCTAAGGCACTTTGTCCAACACCTATTGCAAAACTGCAATACATGTTGCGAAGGCAAGATCAATGTCCATTGTGAAAATGCAACACCCATTACGAGGTTTAATGTGCATAGCTATGTTTGAGCAATTGTCCAACACTTGTTAGAAATATGGGCAACACCTGTTGAGAGCTTTAAAAAGTTATACTTAAGTTAGAGTGTTTCTCCAACATCTGTTTGTGATATCTTGATGCCTGTTGACAGATCCACAATGATTGTTAGATGAAGACAACTCCTGTTGGTTTGTTAAGCTGAGTTTGCCTTGATCTTTACTCTCCAATACTTTGAGTTATCAAATATAATTCCTTTTCCAATCATCATAGTCTAAAAAGGTTGATGTACCTTTAAGATCTAACATAAATAACTTAGACAAGAGTTAGTTCTTTAACTTATTTGTAATCATCAAATAAGACTTGGAACGTTGAGATTCAACATCTTGCACATCTTTCATTTAATTAGTAATCAAAGCAAAGGAATACTCATACAAAAAAAAAAAATCACTTAATCATGCTTGCATCCTATCATGCAATTTTACCTTAAGCAAAAAAAATCATGATAATCCAAAATCAATTAAAAACAAACATCAAGAGAGTAGAAATTCCAAAGAAAAGGTTATCAAGCAAAGATTAAGCTATGTCAAAGACAAAAACATCATCAAACCTCTAAACCCTTTCTAACATTTAAAACATACATTGTCCTCAATATAGCAAAAAGAACTTCACCCAAAAAAGAAAATAAATAAAAAATAAAAAAATAAAAATTGAAGAGCAATGGAAACTTTCCTAAATAGTGAGCTTTGGTGGGAGTGGAACTGAAGTACAAAAAGAAGGGTGGCAGATGACTATGGTGTTTTTAAGAAGACTTTTATGAATAAGTCATTGGCATAGTTAAACTCATAAAGAAATGATCCTATCAGCACAATAAGTCGTGGGCACACCTTATGCTGACAAAGAAAAAAAAAAGAAACAAAAGATTTAATGTGATAGGCTGTAGGAATGCCTTATGTAGACAAGCAAATAAAACATAAGAAAACAAAACATAAGATTTACTTGGATAAGCCATGGGCACGACTTATGTTGGGTAATGAATATTTTCATCTAGATAATAAGCCATGAGCATGCCTTATCTAAAAGTATTTGATTGAATTTTTTTGTTTTTTTAAAAAATAATTTTAGAACTTGCCCAAAACATATCGAAATGCAAAAAAAAAAAAAAAAAGATTGAAAATGTAATGAAAATCAAAAAAAATATGAAAAAAATAAAATTATAAATTTTAAAATATTGTATTGCCTTGTAACAAACGCTCTTTTAAAATCATTAGGTTGACTTCCCTTCTCTTTTTAAAGGATTTTGCAATGAATAAGTAGATTCATAGAAAATAGGTTATTTTTTAAACACCCTTTTCATCTTTTCCTCTCGGAGACCTATCAATTTAGATGAAATAATAATAGGTAAGGTTGAGATTTCTCTCAAAAATATATTTTTTAAATGAGAAAGCAAAGATTTAAGTTCCAAAATTGGAGGTTAGTCCCTCTAAAGGTAAAAATTTCCTTTCTTTTGGCTTGAATCCTTCTTGTCTCATGTCCAAGCAATTGAATGCCTTCTTATGTTCTTCATCCAAGACCCGTGCATCATCACAATAATTAAGAATGATACTTTTCAAAGGATCATCTAATTCAAATGCATTTGCTTTAGTTGCACACACATCAATGCAATTAATGACATTTATTTCATGTTTAATTATGCTAAAATGTTTAATGGATTTAAACACATTAAACACCACTTCTTCATCATTAATTCTAAGAGTAAGTAAACATGTTCGTACATCAATTAAAGCATTACTAGTAGTAAGAAAAGGTCTACCTAGAATCAATGACATTGCTCGATCTTCCTCCATATCCAATACAATAAAATCAATAGGTATAATAAATTTGTCTACCTTAACTAAGACATCTTTTACTATTCTCTTAGGATATTCAATACTTATATCAACTACTTGTAAGGTAATAGTAATAAGTGTTAATTCATGCAATCCAAGTTTTTTAAAAATAGAGTATGACATCAAGTTCACACTAGCACCTAGATCACACAAAGATTTTTTCAAATTTAGTATCTCCTGTAGTGCAAAAAAAAAAAAAAAAAAAAACTCTTTGGATCCTTGAGTTTTGGGGGCAATTTACTTTGGAGAATTGTTAAACACTCTTCATTAAGCTTCACTATCTCATGTTCTTCCCATCACTTTTTGTTGGAAATCACATCCTTTAAAAATTTAACAAAACTTGGCATTTATGAAACTGCATTAAGAAGAGGAATGTTAATATGTACCTTTTTAAACACCTCTAAAAAATTTTCAAATTGTTTATCCAAGTTAGCTTTTAAAACCTTGTTAGGGTAGGGAAAAAGAAGTTTATTAGCATCTAAATTGGGCATAGGTGTACTCCCTTTGGTTTTCATGGATGAGTCATCAACCTTGTCATGTTTTTTCATCTCTTCTTATATCTCTTCTAATTTCTCCAATTGTTCCTTCACCTCTTATAGTTATAACATTTATTTGTTCTTTTGGATTCTTCTCAATATTGCTAGGGAACTGACCTTTTTTTCCTTTTGATATCATGTTGACCAGTTATCCCACTTGTACTTCTAAGTTCCTAATAGATGTCATATGTTTTTGATTCCTTGCTTCAGTGCTATTGATGAATTTAGTAATTAAATCCTCTAAATTTCCTTTATTTTCTCATGGTGGCTGTTGTTAAAATCCAAGAGGTATCTTTTATTGATTATTACTCTAAGAAAAATTTAGATGGCTCATCCACCCTATATTGTATGTTTTTGAATAGAAATTGAAATTTAACCTGCCATCATGAGAAATAAAATTAGCACTTTCATGAGAAACAGAAGGATTTCCTACTTGGCAATGAGGGCTTGGATGTCCCATTTGACCACATAAATTACATGGATCAAAAGTTGAAACATGCATTGTTGCAGCGCCAAGATTATCTAATTTGTTATTCAAAGAAGCAATTTGTACAGATAAAGCATTAAAAGAATCAACATTGTGCACTCTTTATCCCTTATGATAAGCTCTATCATTATTCCATTGGTAGCTATTAGAAGCCATCTCATCCATTAGTTCAAAAGCTTCATTAGGAGAATTCCTCATAATTGTACCACCTGTAGTTGCATCAATAATTAAATGGTAAGTGTTGTCCCCCAGTGCCCTAGAAGGGGGGAGGGGTTGAATAGGGTAATGACAAATATTAACAATTAAAATTAAGTGTGAAAAAGATGAAAAATTAAGACACGAGATTTATAGAGGTTTGACACAACTGACCTACGTCCTCACCTTTAGTAACTCCACTAGAGCCTTCATTATCTTGATTGCTCAAGGTGTTATCAATAACCTTTACACAAGTAAGTTTTCGGGCACTTACCAAGCCTTTATAAGTGATAGATTTTTAGGATCTATCAACCTCTTACAAGTACATCATAAAGATTACTAACCTTAACATAAAGTAGTTTCTAGGTACTATCTTAAACCTTTTCATAAGATCTAGTTCTTAAGGTTTCACAACCTAAGATTTCCTCAAATTAAATACAACACTTTAAGAAGGAGGTAAAACTTTCTCACTTAAGCAATGAAGACACTAAAAGTACTTCTTACAAAGTATGCTTAATAAGTTTGAGAATGTCAAGAGAATTTCTAGAAAGCTTATCCTTCAAACTATGTTTTGAATGTAGTTCTTGCAAGTTTTGAATAATCAACTTCTTTTGATTGCTAGATAACTATTTGTTCATCTTTTTGATTGAGAAAAGCTTTCACAATAGAATACTTATTGAAATAGTTTTTTTATATATTTCTACTGAGAGCAGATCCTTTTATACCATGAATAAAGAACTAGTTGATAGAGAGAAAGCTTTTACTTCACATTGTACCTTGGAATATGTAATGCCCTTTGAGACATCCCATACTTGTTGCTAAAGCATAAACCATCATTGATTTCACATAAATAAGTGGTTATCAAACAAAATGCACTCTTAACAGTCGTTGGCTTTATCGAAACTCCTGTTGGGACTAGTTGTTAGAGAGAACTTGACTTAAGGCAACTTCTTTGACTTTGACAAAGACTTATATCACCTGTTCTGTAATGACCATTGGATAAAAATAATGGTCGTTACTAGATAAAAATAATAGTCGTTACTTTTAAATTTCAATACTCATTGGAGGAGGGTCAATGCCTATTACTAATTCCTAGAAAGTATGAACTTAATTCTCTATTTTTCAAGATCTATATAGGTCCTTCAGCAACTATTGGATGTTTTGCAATATTTATTGGCAGCACCTTTAATGCCTGTTGAGATATGAATGTTACTTATTGAGGGGTCCAAAGCTTAACTAAAGCATTTATCCAACATTTGTTGGTGAACTTCCAATGCCTGCTGAATGTACTCCATGCCTGTTGAGATGTTGAGTGTACCTCATTAGAGGGTCTATAGACTTTTGCTCAATTTAGAGAGCTTTTCTAATGCCTATTAAGAAGGACCAACTCCTATTTCGAGTTCTAGAATGCTTTGCTCACTCTAAGGCACTTTGTCCAACACCTATTGCAAAAAATGTAATGCCTATTGTGAGGGCAAGATCAACACTCATTTTGAATCAAAGTACATGACCATGTCAGGGCAATTATCCAATGTCTGTTGGGAATATAGGCAACACTCGTTGGAAGGTCCAGAGAGATATACTTAAGTTGAAGTTTTTTCTCCAATGCCTGTTGTGATATCTCTAATGCCCGTTGACAAGTCCACAATGCTTGTTGAATGAAGACAACAACCATTGGTTTGTCAATGTGAGTTTGCTTTGATCTTTACTCTCTTACACTTTGAGTTTTCAAATATACTTCATTCTCCAATCACCATAGACCAAGAAATTGATATACCTACAAGTTCTAACACAAATAAGTTGGACAAGGATTAGCTCTTTGATATGTTTGTAATCATTAAAATGAGACTTAAAACCTTGAGGTTCAACAGTTAGATGGAGTAACACCATTATAAAAAGTTTGAATACGACACCAAACTAGTATTCCATGATGAGGACACTTCCTAAGCATTTCCTTAAATGACTCCTAAGCCTCATATAATGACTCTCTCTCTCTCTAATTGAACAAAAGTGGTGATATCATTTATCAATTTAGCTGTTTTATAGGGAGGAAAATACTTAGCCAAAATTTTTTGAGTTAAATGAGCCTATGTTGTGATAATACCTAAAGGATGTGAATTAAGCTATTCCTTAGCCTTATCTCGCAATGAAAAAGGAAAAAGCCTAAGTCTAATAGCATCATCACTAATTCCATTATGCTTGAAGGTGTCACAGATCTCTAGAAAATTGACAATATGCACAGTAACATCATCACTTGGTATCCCATTAAATTGGATATTGGTTTGAATCATCTGGATGATTACTGGCTTGATTTCAAAGTTGTTGGCTTAGATTATCAACTTACTAATTCTAGAAGTAGCTCCATCTATTGTTGAACAAGAATAATCCAAAATAGTTCAGTTAGCATTCGCTAGATCCACCTTTCTGATTTCAACTTGCTCTTGCTTTTTACCATTATTACCCTTTCGGTGTATATGAAATCTCTATTTCAAAAGTTCCACTGGTTCCTTGCCATTAGTGCGTGTTAATACACTAATCGACCTGAACAAGCAAGAATTAAAAACTAAAATAAAAAATTGAAAATCCAAATTAACCAAGATTAACAAGTTATATTATTATTTTAAGATTAAATCTTTAGTAACGACACCAAAAACTTGATAGCTGAAATTTAATTGATCCTAACAAGTGCACTTGTTATCAAGGAGTAAAAAGCTATCATTCCCATGGCAATTTAATAAAATAAGTACTAAAACTATAGTCAACCTATGATTATTTGGATAACTAAATTTCATAGAATAACTAAACTATGAAAATTGAAAATAAATAAAATACAAAAATTTAAAGACTAAAAGCAAATAAAAGGAAAGAAATAATTAATTAAAGTTGCAACAATCAAATTTAAAGAGTTAAGATTGTTGGTCCACCTAATCATTTTAATAGATTTCAATTTATTAAATTCAACTAAGATAATTTATTATTTTCATAAACTGAGATTTTTTCTAAAATTACTTAATATTCCCTCCCAAGATATATTAGGCTACTCCTATCAAGTAACCTTCAGATTCCTTTATAGAGTTTTCGAGATAAAAAGTGTATTAAATTTTATGAAAAACCTATAAAATTAGATGAATCATGTATATATATCTCTATATACCATTCAATTCAAACCATAAATTATTTAGTCAATTATGCAAAATCCTTTCCTAATTCATTCACATAAACCGCATCAATCAAGAGGTGATCAAGCTCTCAATAGCATTAAGCATAATAATTTATGGATAATATGAAAATAAAAATCTTGATTAAATACATTAAAAATCAACCCTTTATTATGATAAAGCTTTCCATAGCCTTAGCTACAAGGAAACTAACTCATTGATAAGAAAAGAAAACTAAAAAGAAAAAGAAGAAGAGATAGAATCATTAGTTCAATAGAAAAGCAAAATGTTTTCAATTGAGGTTGGTTGCCCTCTCCCTTTACTCTTCATGTTTCTCGTTCCCCCCTTCATATAAGAAAGAGACTCATATTTATAGCATCATAATATTTCTCAAAAATCTTTGAAAAATCCTTAGAGGAATTAACTTTTTAATTGGTTTTGGACAATATCAAAGGAAGATCTCAATCTAGAGTAATTCTTCTAAACCAAATCTCCTAAATAAGAAAGGATTTATTATGAAAATAAAGTTGAAAAGCAGTTCCTTCATATTCTAATTCATCAGCCTCAGATTGATAAACCAAACCCGTGCCCTATTTTAGCAAACATTTTGTCACAAATTTCTCTTCACCTCTTTTTGCCCCAACATTGAAAAATCTTGCAAATTGATGTCTAATCTCCCCTTTTCACCCTTAATGCACCTGAGATATCAAATTTAAATTTCTTAAGTATAAAATTCAACTAAAGTTGAAAATTAAGCATTAAAATGGGAAAATCACCACAATTAAATATACACTTTTATGCCTTATCACTTACCGTAACTTATCTTATTAATAAAAATTCCTTATTTGTGTCTAAATACAAAACTACACATGAATTGTTGTGCAATTCTCAACCTCTTTATTCACATTTAAAATCTTTTAGATATCTCTATGTTTCCTCTAATCTCATTGCTCATAACAGGATAAAGTTTGACACTAAGGCTAGACAATGCATTTTTCTTGGATATCCCCTTGGTGTTAAAGGTTACAAGTTATATAAGTTGTTCTCCAAGATTGTTTTCATATCCATGGATGTACATTTTCATGAATATTTATTTTCTTTCTATTTTTGTTTGCTTCTTTATTATCTCTTATACTAGTTTCAAAAAATCATTCACTTATCTTACCTACTCTTCCTTTTAGCTCCTTTTTAGATTTTCCTTCTTTATCATCTATTCCTGTTACATCTTTTTTGTCATTCACCTTCTTCACTCGCTTACTACTACTTATAAATGGCCTGTTCATTTTAGAAAACCTACTAGATCTACTAAAGTTCCTTTATATCTTTAAGATTATCATGTTTCTTATCCTTCTTCTTAAATTAACGCATGTACTGCTAATCCTCTTTTTCTTTTTCTTTTTTTTTTACCTTTCTTGTGATCATCTTTGTCCTTCTTACAAATAGTTTGTTTTAACTCTTTCTACTACATTTGAACCTACCACTTTTCATCAAGCTTCTTAATTTGATTATTAGAATGAAGAGATGGTAGTAGAACTTAGAGCTTTAGAAAAGAATCACACTTGGAATCTAGCTCCTTTGCCTTCCAACCATTGTATTGTGGGTTGCAAGTAGGTGTATAAAGTTAAGCTTCTTACTAATGGTAATGTGGGGAGATATAAAGCTAGCTTGGTGGCAAAGGTTATACAAAAAAAGTAGGATTTGCTTACTAGGAAATATTTACTCCTATGGCCAAATGTACCATACTTAAACTTTTTTTTAGCTTTGGCAACAATTCATGGTTGGCATCTTTCTCAACTTGATCTCAACCATGCCTTTTTAAATAGAGATTTACTTGAAGAAATTTACATGTATCTTCCTCCTAGCTATTAACTTCAAAGGGAGGTGCCAAGATTCGAATTTGGTTGTAGGATTGTCTATGAACTTAATAAATCATTATACAGGCTCAAAATGGCTTTAAGGTAATGAAATGTCAAGTTCACTGAATGTTTGCGTAAGGAAGTGTTTATTCATTCTAAAGTTGATTATTCTTTATTTATCAAAATGCAGGGAAAATATTTCATTGTTATAATTATGTATATAGATGATACTACCCTAGGAAGCACCAATGTCATTTTGAGTAATGAGTTAAAGGTGAAGTTAAATAATCATTTCAAACTCAAGGACTTGAGCAACCTAAGATTTTTTTTTAGGTTTTGAAATTGCGAGATCACAACAGGGTATTTCTGTTAGTTAAAATTACTAGTATATTATGGAGAATTTGGTTATAAACCAAATGGCATTCCAATGCATTCAATATATATATATATATATATATATATATATATATATATATATATATATATATATATATATATATATATATATAAAAATAAAAAAAAATAAATATAAAGTTATAGTAATATTTC